>BMAC01000243.1:633148-651174 GCA_014905375.1 Phtheirospermum japonicum
GCAGGCGCGCGCCGGGCCGCTGCCTGGAGATGCTGGGCGCGTGCGTGTGCTGCTGGGTCGGGATGGCGCGAGCTGGCGCGCGGCGGGGCGCGCGGGTGGCGCGAGAGGGCGCGAGACTAGGCCAGCATTCCAGAATGTTTGGGCATTTTTGAGCCTCTCTTGGCCTGAATTTTGGTTCTCAATGCTTTAGCCTATAAATAGAGATTTGAACATAAAAACCCAAGAATTTCACCAAACCTGAAGATAATTGAACCAATTAAACCAAATTAAATATAAAGTTGGCAATAAACACGAAAAACAATAAAACAAGAAAAACGACCTAAAAACTAACGAAAAATGACTCAAAACAACTAAAATCAATATAAAAATCTATCTAAAAACACGAAAAAAAACACAACAATTACATGCAAAACAGTAATGCAGATTTTTCTTACCGGATGATCTCAAGTTCATTCACCTGAGAAAACACTCAACAAGTGTTCAAAATGTTCCAAAACAAAAGATAGTAATACATATAAAAAAAATAAAAATAAACTACTAAAATACTCAAAATCACAATTTAACGCGTCACTCACCAGCAACGGCGCTAGAATTTGACCGCCCGTCGTTAAGCGTCAAATTAAATATTTATTTTCCTCAACTTTTCTCTACTAACTAGTAGTAGTGATAAGTAAGGATCGAACCCACGAGGAGTGTGGTTAGATTGTGATGATYCGTATTTTATTTAAGCAAATAATTGGGGTAGGAATTGTGAACTAAATTAACTAACAAAATAAATAATTAAAAATGAGGAAGAAAATGATTAACAAAAAATTCAATAATAATAAAGGTCTAGTTCTAGTTCAGTTTCCACCCTTGATGCACTCATTTAACCAATCACAATATCATAATCCATTCATCACATGCGACTAAAAACCCTAAGTAGCAATAAGCTCAGCTACTCGAATTTGCCCTTACCGTTTACTAATTTAAAATAAGCTCTTTAACTGATTCTTATTATTGAATAACCTAGAATAAGCTCTCTAGGTTCAACCCAACAACAGCATTATTAATCAGGCAAATAGATTAATCTAGGTAATAAACACATAAGCTCGTTTCATTCAACCTATGTTGTGTTATCCCTAACGATGCGTAATCGTTAGTTGCTTCAGAGAAATAGAAATTACGACAATTACACGGGAAGCAATCCTATTTCTAGCAATACACAACCAATCCCTAATCTAGGTGATCAAGCCAAATTAAGAATCAAGCAATCATGAATTAAGAATAGAAGAACACAAACAATCGCATATGAAGAACGAAAGATAATATTGCATAAATCAATTAAACATAGTTTTACGAGGGTTTCAACATCCCTAGAACTAGATAATATAATTACTCACTCATGGAGTTAATAAAATAAAAGAAAAGGTTCACATGACCAAACATAATCCTTGATAAAATAGGAGAAACGATGTGTAGAACTTGAATCTTGCGTCTTGAAGCTTTAATCTTCAAGTTCCCTTGCGTATGGATGATTTGGGATGAATTGGGACCTCTATGGAACTCCTTGGAACCCTAGGATATGTTATATGTGTGTAAAGTTGTGTTTTTGATGGGATTAGGTTGATTTTATATAGGACACTTCTTTCTTTCCGTTCAAGTTTTCTTCCAAAAATATTTCGGCCGAGTCGGCGTCGACTGACGCGTGCCAGCCCTAGGCGTCGACGCGCATCATCCGCCCGCGTTGACCTGCATGGGCGTCGACCGACGCTCTTCCAATCGACGCTTTAGAGGCTTTCCGTCGACTGAGCGTCAACCGACGGGCCTTCAATCGATGCTACAGAGAGTGACCGTCGACCGACGCTCTTTCAATCGATGCTTCAGAGGGTGACCGTCGACATGGCGTCGACCAAGCTTCGACCGACACGAACCATCTTCGGCATCAAAGTGAGCCATCGACGCTACCTCCTGATTCGCTGGTTTCCTCTCGTAGATTCGTTAATCCTCGTCTTTCTACTTCCTTGTGAGACATCCTTCGATTAATATAGCACCAAATACTGCAAAATAGAGAAGAAATATACGATAGGTGCTCGATTGCTCATAATAAAAAATATGAGAGAAATAAACATATATGAGAATATTAAGCACATAAAAACATAGGAATTAGACCATCAATTACCGTACAATTTTTCGCTTATCAAATCCCCCAAACTTAAACCTTGCTTGTCCTCAAGCAACATTAGAATTAAAGCATAGGACAAACATAATGTAAGCAAGTCACCTAAATTGGCCAAATGAACTTATTCAGACTCTAGATACCATTATATTACTAGAAATCGCAAGCGTTTCATGTATTGACTCAAATGATCCCAGTAGTTAGGCAATTCTTTTTCATATACGTTATATCAATGTACCATGGTGCCCCCTCGCTACTCAATGGTTTGGCTCTATCCATCGTTGGAATTGATAAAATATCTCGTCCTCTCCCATTTATTTATTTATTTTTCCCAATTGAGGCCCGCAGCTCCACACTACCGTTCTTGACTTGACTTGTTAATGATTTGGCGCTGGATAGGAGGGTCGTCTTGACTTCATATTTGATTTGTTGAGTTCTCCTCCGCCATGTTTGAGATTTTGGTTGGATTGCGCCACTTGAGTATGTGCATGAAATTGTTGAGCTACTAGCATCTTCGTTTGATTTTCGCCCTTAGAATTTGTAAGCGATTTGCACTTGGTACACGGATAGGCAGCTGTTTTAGCACCTCAATTCTTTTTTTTTTTTCAATTTTCTACTTTCACCATGCCGGCTCCAACCGGACTTTATTTGACTTCTGTTTCTTCTAACGAGATATCATCACGCAACCGCCAATTTCAAAGCCCCACACAAATTCATATTGAGTACGGCAACCACAAGTACACATCAATAACGCAATAATCAAGAGTTGACGCCCCACAAATGGATCACAAAAGCACTAACATGCGTACCGTTGACCTCTAAATCAAATGACGACTAAAGACTTTAACCGAAACGTAGTTCATCAAGGCAATTCAAGCAAGTACTTTTAATTAATTCCTCTTCAATCCCCCGGGATTTATCAAATTCTTTTTTAAAATTTATCAAAAATTAGCACAAATATCCTCAATAACCCACTCCCCCAAACTTAAATCTTATCTTGTCCTCAAGCAAACGTAAAACAAGAACAAGCACATCACACATATTACTAGGAGAAGAGTAGGAAGAGAAATCACCCGGGTAAATGTCGGAGGGTCTTGGTCTTATCAATTATGACATCCGTCCCTTTGAAAAGTGCCCAAACATCCAAAAACAAGTCATCGCTCCCAAAGTTACAAGAAAATAAAAGAAAAAGAAAAAATAGAGAATAAAACAAGTAAACATTGGGTTGCCTCCCAACAAGCGCTTTTGTTTAAAGTCGTTGGCTCAACTTATTCCCTTAATCAAGTCGTAGGTGGTGCTTCCAACTCCATCCGTTCCTCATCAACAGCGCGAAACCCTTCATAATACGGTTTGAGTTGGTTTCCATTCACCTTGAACGTCTTGTTCGTCTTCGGGCTAAAAATTCCCAACGCACCATGCGGAAATACGTGGGTGACAGCAAACGGTCCAACCCACCTTGAACGCAACTTAACGGGAAATAGCTTAAGGCAAGAATGAAAAAGCAGCACTTTATCGCCTACGGCAAATTGTTTCCTTGAAATCTTCAAATCATGGAACGCCTTCGTCTTCTCTTTATAGATCAATGAATTTTCAAACGCCTCGTTCCGAATTTCCTCCAACTCTCGTAGTTGCAGCTTCCTTTGCACGCGCGCTCCATCAAAATCAAAATTGCATTGCTGCACGGCCCAAAACGACTTGTGTTAGAGCTCCACCGGCAAGTGACATGATTTCCCAAAAATGAGGCGATACAGGGACATTCTAATTGGCATCTTATATGCCGTGCGATATGCCCACAGTGCATGGCTAAGAAAAGAGCGAACTTCCCACACATTGGCGGGGTAAGGCAACGTAGCTATAGTGTCAATCTTAGATTTATCGACTTCTATTCCCTTTAATGAAACAATGTGTCCTAAGACTATACCTTGTTCCACCATAAAATGACATTTTTCCCAATTTAATACAAGGTTAGTGTCGACACAACGTTTCAAAATCAAAGATAAGTTCTCAAGACATACTTCGAAAGAATTGCCATAAACGCTAAAGTCATCCATAAAGACCTCTATGATCTCGCCAACATATTCTGAAAAGATACTTACCATACATCACTGGAATGTGGCCGGTGCATTGCAAAGTCCAAATGGCATGCGGCGATAGGCAAACGTTCTAAAAGGACACGTAAAGGTAGTCTTCTCTTGATCCTCGGGTGCTATAGGAATTTGGAAATATCCCGAATAACCATCCAAAAAGAAGTAGTATGAATGGCCCGCCAACCTCTCAATCATTTGATCAAGAAACGGAAGAGGAGAATGGTCTTTGCGAGTCATGGCGTTAAGCTTACGATAGTCAATAGAAATTCGCCATCCCGTTTGAATACTTGTTGGAACCAATTCGCCTTCTTGATTTTCGATCACCGTTACCCCCGATTTCTTTGGAACAACTTGAGTCGGGCTTACCCATCGACTATCAGAAATAGGGTAAATCACCCCAACATCCAGCAGCTTCAGAATCTCCTTCTTCACCACCTCCATCATGGGTGGATTCAATCGTCTTTGGGGCTCCCTAGACGGTGCAGCATTCTCTTCGAGCAAAATTCGGTGCATACACATGGATGGACTTATCCCTCGCAATCTGCTATGGTCCACCCGATTGCTTGCTTGTTATTCTTGAGTACTTGCCGCAATGATGCCTCTTGGAGATTGTCTAATCGTGATGAAATGATCACAGGCAGTATTTCGTTATCTCCCAAGAAAATATACTTCAAGTGCTCCGGTGGGGCTTTGAGTTTGAGCTCTGGTGCCTTTACTATAGATGGTATGGCTTTCTCGTGCGATTCGGGAAGTTTAATGAAATTCACATCCTCCTCTCTTGGTTTTGACTTAAGCGTGTGAAAGGCCGACACTATCTCTTGTACGTCGTCCTCCCAAGTTGGCTGAGTTAGAGGGTAACTCAAGAGCAAAGAGTCCTCCCCCAAACTTTGTGTGATCGCCGTCTCGAGCTCGTCTTGTTTGTGCATTTCTAGAAATTCCTGCGCTAGAGAGTCAAAACAATCAAGTGCAAAAACCAAGTTATCACAGTCAGGAAATTTCATAGCATCAAAAATATTAAATTGACAAGTGTGACCGTCAAATTCCATTGTTAGAGTGCCTCGAGTAACATTGATTTTTGTTTGAGCAGTGTTCAAAAACGGTCGCCCCAGTAAGATAGGTGGCGATTTTGATGCGGACTCGTTCATGCTCAACACATAGAAGTCAGCTGGGAAAATCAACTCGTCCACCTTTACGAGGACATCTTCAATAACACCATCAGGGTAGGCAGTGCTTCAGTCGGCAAGTTAGATCACTACCCCAGTTTTCTCTAATGGCCCAACCTTCAAACAATCGAAAATGGTGAACATTTATTGACGCCCCCAAATCTAGCATGGCTCTCTCGACTCGCATGTCTCCAATCGTGCATGGAATGAAAAACATGCCCGGGTCATTCCGCTTTTGTGGCAGGCTCTTTTGGAATACAGCCGACACGTTTGCTCACATAAGGACTTTTTCGTCTCCTTTCAACCTTCTATTGTTGGTGCATAAGTCCTTGAGGAATTTTGCGTAACGAGGAATTTGCTTGATCGCATCGGCAAGTGGAATTGTGATCTCCACTTTCTTGAAAATGTCTCGTACTTGCCTTTCCGTGTCTTCCTTAGCTTGGTGCTTGATTCTTGATGGAAATGGAAGTGGCTCGGTCCCAGGAGAAGAAACAATGGGGTTATTAAAATTATTAGAAGGTTTAGGATTACCCTCGTCAGCATGTTTTGGCTCCGTGTTTTCTTCCTCCATTTTGTCTTCATTTTCCGGCTCTAGCATTGGATTGGCCGGTCCTTCCACTTTTTTGCCACTTCGTGTCGTAACAGCGCTCATATTTTTCAGATTTACCTCGGTTTGAGGGGGTAATCGGCCACTGCCTCGTGCTTCTAGTTTGACTATGTGTTCCGCCATTTGACTCATTTAGGTCACCAGGCCTTTTACGCTTGTCGCCAATGATCTCACTATTTCGTTCAACTGTGGGGATGCATTATCTTTCCGCTGTTAGTTGTTGTATTTATTCGGAAAGTTTTGCCCCCTTTGTTGAGCTTGAGGAGGCCCTTGATCTTGACTTCCTTGCTGATCATTCCATCTAAAACCGGGGTGATCACCCCATCTTGGGTTGAAGGTGTGGGGTTATGTCTCGTACTTTCTCCCTAGTCCATTTTCGGTGCCTAAAGCGTTCACGTGTGCCTCAAGTACGTTGTAAAAATGTGGGCAGACGTCAGTAACGTGCTCCAATGTTTCGCATAAACCGCATGGTCAAACCTTTGGAGCTCCTCCCTCACTTATCATGGCCTTCAATTCACTTAATTGGGCTTGTAGTGAATCATTACCCATTTTAATTCCCGATCCCGATGAAGGATTACGGCTGCTGAACTGCTGAGAGTTGGCCGCCATGTTCGATATTAGTTCTTTTGCTGCCGTCGGCGTCTTGTCCATCAGAGTGCCTCCACTGGCCGCATCAATCATATTGTGATCGGTGAGACTTAGTCCCTCATAGAAGTATTGAATCAAAAGTTGCTCGCCCATTTGGTGTTGAGGGCAGCTTGCGATGAGCCTTTTGAATCTTTCCCAGTACTCATGTAACGTTTCTCCTTGTGTTTGCCTAGCCGCACAAATGTCTTTTCGGAGATTTGCCACTCGTGATGCGAGGAAGTACCTCTGCAAAAATGTTCTCTCCAGCGCCCCCCACGTAGTGATGGATCCCGAAGGTAAGTAGTAAAGCCAGTCTTTGGCTAGGTCTTTTAATGAAAAGGGGAATGCCCTTAGCTTGATTTGTTCGTCCGTGACTCCGGTGGGTTTCATACTTGTGCAGATGACATGAAATTCCTTCAAGTGTTTATGCGGATCTTCTCCAGTGAGTCCATGGAATAAAGGTAGGTGATGGATTAGTCCGGATAGTAGCTCAAATGTAGAATTGTTTACCATTGGGAAAGTGATGCACAATGGTTGTTGAGGGAGGTCGGGGTTTGCCAACTCCTTCAACGTTCGTTCCGCTTGACCAGCCATCGTTTCGTTTTCTCGTTCTTCGCTTTCACTTGAAGAATCCTCGGATATGTAGTAGGGTAATACCTGCTCCGAGTTCGAAGCCTCCTTCTTCTTCTTCAACTCACGGCCTCTTTTGTTGATTTCCGGATAGTAATGCAGATTTTTCTTACCGGATGATCTCAAGTTCATTCACCTGAGAAAACACTCAACAAGAGTTCAAAATGTTCCAAAACAAAAGATAGTAACAAATATAAAAAAATAAAAATAAACTACTAAAATACTAAAAATCACAATTTAACGCGTTACTCCCCGGCAACGGCACCAAAATTTGACCGCCCGTCGTTAAGCGTCAAATTAAATATTTATTTTCCTCAGCTTTTCTCCACTAAATAGTAGTAGTGATAAGTAAGGGTCGAACCCACGAGGAGTGTGATTAGATTGTGATGATCCGTATTTTATTTAAGCAAATAATTGGGGTAGGAATTGTGAACTAAATTAACTAAAAAAACAAATAATTAAAAATGAGGAAGAAAATTATTAACGAAAAATTCAATAATAATAAAGGTCTAGTTCTAGTTCAGTTTCCACCCTTGATTCACTCATTTAACCAATCACAATATCATAATCCATTCATCACATGCGACTAAAAACCCTAAGTAGCAATAAGCTCTGCTACTCAAATTTGCCCTTACCATTTACTCAATTAAAATAAGCTCTTTAATTGATTCTAATTATTGAATAACCTAGAAAAAGCTCTATAGGTTCAACCCAACAACAACATTATTAATCAGGCAAATAGATTAATCTAGGCAATAAACACATAAGCTCAGTTCATTCAACCTATGTTGTATTATCCCTAACGATGCGTAATCGTTAGTTGCTTCAGAGAAATAGAAATTACGACAATTACACGGGAAGAAATCCTATTTCTAGCAATAGACAACACTTCCCTAATCTAGGTGATCAAGTCAAATTAAGAATCAAGCAATCATGAATTAAGAATAGAACAACACAAACAATCGCATATGAAGAACGAAAGATAATATTGCATAAATCAATTAAACATAGTTTCACGAGGGTTTCAACATCCCTAGAACTAGATAATAGAATTACTCACTCATGGAGTTAATAAAATAAAATAAAAGGTTCACATGAACAAACATAATCCTTGATAAAATAGGAGAAACGATGTGTAGAACTTGAGTCTTGCGTCTTGAAGCTTCAATCTTCAAGTTCCCTTGCGTATGGATGATTTGGAATGAATTGGGACCTCTATGGAACTCCTTGGAACCTTAGGATATGTTATATGTGTGTAAAGTTGTGTTTTGAACGGGATTAGGTCGAGTTTATATAGGACTCTTCTTTCTTTCCGCGCATGTTTTCTTCCAAAAATATTTCGGCCGAGTCGGCATCGATGGGCGTTGACTGACGCGTGCCAGACCTAGTCGTCGACGCACATCATCCGCTCGCATCGACCTGCATGGGCGTCGACCGACGCTCTTCCAATCGACGCTTCCGTCGACTGAGCGTCGACCGACGGGCCTTAAATCGACGCGACAGAGTGTGACCGTCGACATGGCATCAACCGACGCTCTTTCAATCGATTCTTCAGAGGGTGATCGTCGACATGGCGTCGACCTAGCATCGACCGACACGAACCATCTTCAGCATCGACATGAGCCATCAACGCTACCTCCTGATTCGCTGGTTTCCTCTCGTAGATTTGTTAATCCTCGTCTTTCTACTTCCTTGTGAGACATCCTTTGATTAATATAGCAGCAAATACTTCAAAATAGAGAAGAAATATACGATTGGTGCTCGATTGCTCATAATAACAAATATGCGAGAAATAAATATATATGAGAATATTAAACACATAAAAGCATATGAATTAGACCATCAATTACCGTACAATTTCTCGCTTATCAAATCCCCCAAACTTAAACCTTGCTTGTCCTCAAGCAACATTAGAATTAAAGCATAGGACAAACTTAATTTAAGCAAGTCACTCAAATTGGCCAAATGAACTCATTCGGACTCTAGATACCATTATATTTCTAGAAATCGCAAGCGTTTCATGTATTGACTCAAATGATCCCAGTAGTTAGGCAATTCTTTTTCATATACGTTACGTCAATGTACCATGGTTCCCCCTCGCTACTCAATGGTTTGACTCTATCCATCATTGGAATTGATCAAATATCTCGTCCTCTCCCATTTACTCATTTACTTATTTATTTTTCCCAATTGAGGCCCGCAGCTCTGCACTACCGTTCTTGACTTGACTTGTTAATGATTTGGCGCTGGATTAGGAGGGTCGTCTTGACTTCATATTTGATTTGTTGAGTTCTCCTCCGCCATGTTTGAGATTTTGGTTGGATTACGTCACTTGAGTATGTGCATGAAATTGTTGAGCTACTAGCATCTTCGTTTGATTTTCGCCCTTAGAATTTGTAAGCAATTTGCACTTGGTACACGGATAGGCAGCTGTTTTAGCACCTCAATTCTTTTTTTTTTCAATTTTCTACTTTCTCCATGCCGGTATACTCCAACCGGACTTTATTTGACTTCTGTTTCTACTAACGAGATATCATCACGCAACCGCCAATTTCAAAGCCCCACACGAATTCATATTGAGTACGGCAACCACAAGTACACATCAATAACGCAATAATCAAGAGTTGACACCCCACAAATGGATCAGAAAAGCACTAACATACGTTCCTTTGACATCTAAATCAAATGACGACTAAAGACTTTAACCGAAAGGTAGTTCATGAAGGTAATTCAAGCAAGTACTTTTAATCAATTCCTTTTCAATCCCCCGGGATTTATCACAAATTTTCTTTAAAATTTATCAATAATTAGAACAAATCTCCTCAATACCCACTCCCCCAAACTTAAATCTTCGCTTGTCCTCAAGCGAACTTAAAACAAGAACAAGCACATCACACATATTACTAGGAGAAGAGTAGGAAGAGAAATCACCCGGGTAAATATCGGAGGGTCTTGGTCCTATCAATTATGACATCCGTCCCTTTGAAAAGTGCCGAAACATCCAAAACAAGTCATCGCTCCCAAAGCTGCAAGAAAAAAAAAAAGAGAATAAAACAAGTAAACATTGGGTTGCCTCCCAACAAGTGCTTTTGTTTAAAGTCGTTGGCTCTACTTATTCCCTTAATCAAGTCGTAGGTGGTGCTTCCAACTCCATTCGTTCCTCATCAACAACGCGGAACCCTTCATAATACGGTTTGAGTTGGTTTCCATTCACCTTGAACGTCTTGTTCGTCTTCGGGCTAAAAATCTCCACCGCACCATGCGGAAATACGTGGGTGACAGCAAACGGTCCAACCCACTTTGAACGCAACTTACAGGGAAATAGCTTAAGGCGAGAATGAAAAAGCAGCACTTTTTCGCCTACGACAAATTGTTTCCTCAAAATCTTTAAATCATGGAACGCCTTCGTCTTCTCTTTATAGATCAATGAATTTTCAAACGCCTCGTTCCGAATTTCCTCCAACTCTCGTAGTTGCAGCTTCCTTTGCACGCGCGCTCCATCAAAATAAAAATTGCATTGCTGCATGGCCCAAAACGACTTGTGTTGGAGCTCCACCGGCAAGTGACATGATTTCCCAAAAACGAGGCGATACGGGGACATTCTAATTGGCATCTTATATGTCGTGCGATACGCCCACAGTGCATCTTTCATCTTGATGCTCCAATCTTTACGGTCTGCATTGACGGTCTTCTCCAAAATAGATCTAGTTTCTCGATTTTAGGTCTCGGCTTGCCCGTTTGTTTGCGGATGGTATGCTGTAGAGAGCCTATGAGCCATTCCGTACTTCCGGAGCAACGCCTCTACCGTCTTGTTACAAAAATGAGTGCCACGATTGCATATCATAGCTCGAGGGATCCCGAACCTTGAAAAGATCTGAGATTTAATGAATCGTGCAACAACCTTTGAGTCGTTAGATGGCGTGGCCTTCGCCTCCACCCACTTGGACACATAATCCACCGCAAGTATAATATATATATTCTTGAATAAATTTGGGAAGGTCCCCATAAAGTCGATGCCCCATACATAAAAAATCTCACAAACCATTATGGGCACTTGATGCATTTGGCTCCTCAGTGAAAGGTTCCCAGTGCGTTGATAATTATCACAGAACTTACAAAAGTCATACGCATCTTGAAACAGGGACGGCCAATAAAAACCACTATCGAGCACCTTATGCGCCGTTCTCTTCGATCCAAAATGTCCTCCACATGCATGAGAATGGAAAAATGACAGAATAGTGTGGAACTCCGATTCGGGTATGCACCTTCAAATGACTTGATCAGGACAATGCTTCCAAAGGTATGGATCGTCCCATTCATAATACTTTGCATCACTCCTCAGCTTGTCCTTCCTTGCTTTTGTCAGTCTTGGTGGAAACACACGAGCAACTAGAAAATTTACCAAGTGATTCGAACTTTTGTGTACCTACTTATAAAGATTTGTCAAAAATTTAAATTTTCGCCCGCAAGAGAACGGGATCGTGTGTAGGTTGGTAAGTTGAACCGAATCGTCTCTCAAGGAAAACTAGGCTCGAAAGTTCCTTTTGTGTTTGTTTGTTTACGAATACGAAATAAAATAAAATTCTAATCTAAACACATAAAAGCAATAAATTGATCTAAAAAAAGAACAATTAAAAATTAAGAGTTTTGAAAAGATTTAGAAAACTAGGGTTCTAGAGCTTCGAATCGTTTCCACGATCTATTGGGATAAACCCAATTGATGGTTCACGATGATTCTAGGCTCTAGACCCGTTAGATATAGCCAATCAATCTCATCAATCTCATCATCATAAACTCATCACAATCATCAATCCAAAATCACCAAGATCATACAATTCATCATACATGGGGGGGTTTGTTTGAAGACTGAATTATTCTAAATTAAACTATCAAGTAAGAATCAAAAACTAATTAAGCGAAAGAAATTAAAGAACTTACTAATTAAACGAAGAAAGTTGCAGCGTTCCAAGCGAAGTCTTGAATCTAAATTATCTAAACTATCTAAGAACTAATCTACTTTACTCTAAATCTAAGAATTTAAAACTAAGAATTATGAAAAGTAACTACGAGATTAAAGAGCACTCGTTGGGGTTGTCAGCCCCTTAGAGGCCTTAAAAACCTAGAAATATGATTGTGTATATAAAAAAATGAAATACATAGGGTATTTATAGTTGTGGGAAGTCTTGGGTAGCAAGAAATCATAAAAACGCGTGGAAAACGCGTTTTCTGGGCAGTCGCGTCGACTGACGCGGTTCGGATCGACGCGACAGAGAGTTTGGGGGCATTGTTGTCGATCAGGGTTTCTATAACGGTTACAGACTAAAACCGTTATAGAATATCAGCGTGAGCCTGGCTCAGCTGCGCTCGGCAGCGTCGGCAGGCAACGGTCGGCAGGCAGCGGTCAGCAGGGATACTATAACGGTTCCAGATGGAAAATCGTTATAGAAAGTCTGGCAGCTTCACATTCTTTAAATCGCGGCCTGTTTTCGCTGAAACTCTACTCGTTTGGCCATTCTTGACTACGTCCAAACCAAAATACTTTAAAATACCTAAAATAAACATAAAATTAATTAATTATAATAAAAATATGATAAAACAAGTTGGAGATAATAAAATACGAAAATATGCTCAATCTATCCAACTTTCACCGAAAACAATAATAAAAATTAACTAAAATACTAAATAAACAAATTCGTGTTAATCACCAAGTCAGCATACCAAGGATCCACGTGTTCGATCGCAAGTAGTTGCTCATTCGGAAATCTCTCATCAAGTTGTAGCTCGTCCTCCATGTGAACTAATCGACTGAGGTGGTCGGCCACAGTATTTTCGGCTCCCTTCTTGTCTTTGATTTCCAAATCGAATTCTTGGAGTAGTAAAATCCATCGTATGAGCCGTGGCTTCGTTTCCTTCTTTGTAAGTAGATGCCGCAGGGCCGCATGATCACCGAAAACCACCACCTTTGATCCAATGATGTATGAACAAAACTTCTAAAGGGCAAACACAACAGCTAGAAGCTCCTTCTCCGTGGTAGTATAATTTTCTTGGGCAGAGTTCAAGGTCCTAGATGCATAATAGATCACATGGGTTGCTTTATTCACCATTTGCCCTAGCACAGCTCCCACAGCATAGTCGCTCGCATCGCACATGATCTCTAAGGGTAGGTCCCACCTCGACGGTTGGATAACTGGAGAAGTGGTTAGCCGTCCCTTCAGTGTGTCAAAGGCCTTCTTGCAGTCGTCATTGATCTTAAACTCCACATCTTTTTGAAAGAGCCTACAAAGTGGAGATGCGATCTTCGAAAAGTCTTTGATAAATCTCCTGTAAAATCCTGCATGGCCAAGAAAAGAGCGAACTTCCCGCACATTGGCGGGGTAAGGCAACGTAGCTATAGTGTCAATCTTAGATTTATCGACTTCTATTCCCTTAAACGAAACAATGTGTCCTAAGACTATACCTTGTTCCACCATAAAATGACATTTTTCCCAATTTAATACAAGGTTAGTGTCGACACAACGTTTCAAAATCAAAGATAAGTTCTTAAGACATACTTCAAAAGAATTTCCATAAACACTAAAGTCATCCATAAAGACCTCTATGATCTCGCCAACATATTCCGAAAAGATACTTACCATACATCGCTGGAATGTGGCCGGTGCATTGCAAAGTCCAAATGGCATGCGGCGATAAGCAAACGTGCCAAAAGGACACGTAAAGGTAGTCTTCTCTTGATCCTCGGGTGCTATAGGAATTTGGAAATATCCCAAATAACCATCCAAAAAGTAGTAGTATGAATGGCCCGCCAACATCTCAATCATTTGATCAAGAAACGGAAGAGGAAAATGGTCTTTGCGAGTCATGGCGTTAAGCTTACGATAGTCAATACAAACTCGCCATCACGTTTGAATCCTTGTTGGAACCAATTTGCCTTCTTGATTTTCGATCACCGTTACCCCCGACTTCTTTGGAACGACTTGAGTCGGGCTCACCCATCGACTATCAGAAATGGGGTAAATCACCCCAACATCCAGCAGCTTCAGAATCTCCTTCTTCACCACCTCCATCATGGGTGGATTCAATCGTCTTTGGGGCTCCCTAGATGGTGCAGCATTCTCTTCGAGCAAGATTCGGTGCATACACATGGATGAACTTATCCCTCGCAAGTCTGCTATGGTCCACCAGATTGCTTGCTTGTTATTCTTGAGTACTTGCCGCAGTGATGCCTCTTGATTATTGTCTAATCGTGATGAAATGATCACAGGCAGTGTTTCGTTATCTCCCAAGAAAATATACTTCAAGTGCTCCGGTAGGGCTTTGATAAGCAATCATTTGATTACATTCATTACATTCATTATTTATCTTTGAAATAATCTCAACCATCCATTTCTCTTACTTATACTGGATGATTACTTATTTATCTTTTCAACTTTGTTCTAGTTATTTTAGTATACAAGAACCACAATCTTTTCAAGAATTAGTTCACCTCAATTTAGTTACCTCTTTGCGTTCTCAGCAAGTACCTCGCTTCTTTACCTCGTGAATAACTTATTCATTCACAGAGGATCATGTACTTGAGTGTGAAACATTTTTTCTTAAACTCTTTTATTTCGCATGGTACACTATCACCAGTTTATCTATTTTCCTTGCGAATTCTAAACTTGAAAATTACCCAAGTCGTTATTGTATTCTTCTAAATATTAGAATACTTATTATGTGAGGAATCACAATTTTATAACTTTTCTTACAAATGATTCTATTTTGTTATGAATGACCCTTAACTGTCTTCTCTTGTGAGAGTTGGATTTGTACTTCCTATTTAATGTCCAATAGTGATACTTTTTGTAAACCCGTGAGAGTTTGACCTCTCTTCTTAGAACTTTATTTATCAACTATATTTTGATTTCTTTTGCTTGTTAAATACTTCATTGTAAATTTAGAGTTTTTTTTATTGATCACGCTTTATGATGTGATCACTCGCATCCTTTGTGACCATTATCCTATTGAATTTTGAATGAATAATGAACCTCGCATATTCTTTTCGTCGAACATTAACTTTTGTTTCTGAAGATTTTCATCTCTTGTGATACTATCTTCTAAATATTAAGTTTCTTTTAATACCCACTCTCAAATCAACTGAATTGAGACTTTTATTGAATTTTGAAGGTTTTGATTTACATTATTCTCTTTCTTTTGTACCTAAAACCTAACAAGTTTCATATCTTGTTTCTTTTTCATATTCTGTTTCGCCAAAAGTCAACAAACATAATCTAAAATACCAAAGACCAATCACATTGATCAGGAAGTTTCACAATGGTCAGAATTTAACAAACAAAACTTACCATTTAATTTTCATAAAACCAAGACAAGTTAAAAGGTTTAGTACAAAAGTACCAGATGATCGAGGCGTGTAAGCTGAACAACTAATAAAAAGGTCTTACACGGAGTGGGTCACCGATTTGAAGAAGACTACGCCCTCGGTTGAACTTCTTCACGCAAATGATCGAATATTCAATTGAAAGAAAACGAATCGGGCATCAGTTCATAAATCTTATTCATAACCAAAAGTCATAAATAATTTAGCAAACATAACCTTAATAAAATTTTAGAATGATAACAAAAGTTTATATTTTTCAAGACAAAAATAACAAAAACAATAATACATTTAAAATTTAAAACAACCTTAGATTTCATTAATTATGTTCATAACTCAAAATCAAATAGAGAACTTTTGGTTTAAAACAACCTTAAATTTCTGCATTTATATTTTTATGGAAGAGTAACTTCTTTACCAAAATATGTAATAAAACTAAAAAAAAAGGGGGGGGGGGGGGGTTGATTGGAACTTTTGGTTTAAAACAACTTAAATTTCTGCATTTATGTTTTTATGGAAGAGTAACTTCTTTTACCAAAAATATGTAATAAAACTAAAAAAAAAAGGGGGGGGGGGGGGGGGGGGGTTTGATTGAATACAGTATCTCAACCAAAAATCATAGTTCTAAAATTTCCTTTATTTGTTATAAGTAATCACTCTAAGCCAATCTCTCGCACTAACCTTCCTCAAGTGTTTATTTGTCAAATACTTGAGGTACCTAGAAAACTGAGCAAATGGGGCCATTTAGAACTACAAACTTAAGCACAGCTCTAAAAATTAAACTCCTTTTCCTTGATATTCATAAATACCACATCATTTACAAAAACTAATGGCAATATTCTTATAACTAATTAAACCTTGACCTATAATTAGATACAAAAATACACATTCATTTTCTCAAAATGAGAAACACTTGACAATTTCTCATCCAGACAATAAATGATAAGGGCAATGAGAGTTGATCCTTACAAAGATAAACATTATTATAGTTGCAAATGCAATCAACAAATTATGGTGGAGTCATAAGACTAAGGTCACTGAATTCAATTTTTCTTTATTATCACCTTTCTTAAAGCTCTATTTGGATGAAATTCAATTTCGGGGTGATAAATATGTGGGAATAAATTCCTCATAACATATATACAAACAAACTTAATTAAATTATAAACTTCCACAAACAATCAAGATCATCAATACCATTACCTAAAAAAAGAAAACGGTTCCAGCAATATCCAACAAACATTAAAATGTAAAGGAAAATGGATAATAATATTAATAAATTAATTAAAAACTAAGACTCGGGCCGGTACTCTCATTCCAAGCACTATGTCCAATCACAAAGTCAAGAATTACGTGCATAAACAGGTTAAAAGAATATAATTCATGTTCTTGAATCATCAATAGCCACACCATAATTCATGCGCACCACTTTTCACCCCACAATCTTCAAAGCCATGTGAAATCATTACAAAGACGTGTAAAGGACAATAATTTTTAAGGCACTCATTGAATGTAGAATCATTTATACATACAATAACAACAATACATTTTACTTCATATATTATTTACAACGAAATGAGCTTTATTTTTTCAACAGAAATTTTACAGTACACACAAAATGGCCCCAATATCTTTTATACCTAAATTATAAATCTGAAAGGAATATAAGATAATAACATTGTGCTTCAAAATTACTCGTCGATTGCTTCAATTTCTACTATATACATTTTATACTAAAATTATGAACTCTAATTTCAGCATTCTTACTTACGATCAATTTAGTTATCAAGGGTTACGGTGATAAAGGTGATCTCCATCGTCTAGCACCATCATGCAACTCAGAATTCGGATCTCCATCGTCTAGGACCATCGTTCAGCAAATATCCATCAGATCTATCAACGAATCTGTACCTCTTTTATATGTTGTAACGCCCCAAAATCGCCCTCCAGACCTGATGGTTAGCCCCACTGTACCGACACGAGTCTTTTCTAGCGCGCTTTGTCCTCACTAGCGCGCACCCTGGAAAGACTTCCCAGGGGGTCACCCATCACACTTCTACTCCAGTCCAAGCACGCTTAACTTTGGAGTTTCGATGAGAGGGCTTCCAGAAAAGAAGATGCATCTTGTTGGTATGAGTTTAGCAATCAAATATATTGAGCTTTTCTAGGTGGTCTCATAATTTGGGGTGTTACAATCTACCCCCCCTTAAACTCGCGACGTCCTCATCGCGATTAAGCCATCTCAGGATCCGTTGTGATTCAAGCTTTTGTGTTGCCTACTTATGAAAATTTGTCAAAAGATCAATAGCTTGCCCGCAAGAGAACGGGGTCGCGCGTAGCTTGGTAACTTGACTCGAGTCGTCTCTCGAGGAATATACAATCG
>BMAC01000243.1:664119-703083 GCA_014905375.1 Phtheirospermum japonicum
GAACTAGTGCTTTTATTATACAATCACAGTTCTTTATTCATATTTCAGTTATATACACCAGTAGTTGTAACGCCCCAAATAAAAACTACCTTAATAGTAAATAAAATAAATAAATAAAACAAACTCTCACCTGAAATTCACTTTCATATACATAAAACACAATAAAAGGAAGTCGACAAAAGAAAGCTCTAGACGAGTCAGTCTTCACCTTGAAAATTGAAGTCAACTTCATTCGCATTATCGTCGATATCTAGAGAGTTTGGTTTTAAAACAAACGAGAGTGGATCTAAAAGAGCTCAGTGAGGGCAAGCAAATGAAATGCTAAATTTCTTTTAAATTATAAAATTGAAAAGAGTTTAGAAAATAATTTTCATAATATAATCAAAGCACTTGGTGTGCAAAACTATTCTCATATGTTTTACAAAATCCTAGCCAACAACTTCAAAATTAAAATATTTTAAATTTAAATAAACAATAGATTTTTTTGAAAACTAACCAATTATGACATTTAGAAAAAACAAATAATGCTAATTTATTTTTAAGAAATCAATTGAAACAGTTAACAGTTGAACAGATAGGAAAATCTGTCTCGTTCTAAAACTGTCAGTCCAATTAGTGAGTGTCCGACTACGGAACTCTAGAGGTGGCTCCCGCGTGTAGCACTTAGCTCCCGAAGGACTCTATAGGTGGCTCCCACGCGTAGCACTTAGCTTCCGAGCCAGATTAACTCACATAAACGTAGAATCAATGTCGATCAAACATGACCCATACGTTTCCGCTCACCATGAAAGATGACACTCCAGGCCGAAGCCTTAATTGCCTTATCCCTCCCAGTAGGCTCGACATCCCTTTAGCTATGGGATTCAAACCCAGGGTACGCCATATTTCGGAATATACCCAAACTACGACCCAAATCCTGTTATCGTCTCAGACCCGACCAGGAAAAATGGGAATAGGTACCACGAGTAGTCAAGAAAGAACCACAGGAAACCTGCTCGATTAAGTGCCCAAACTACTCATGCCTGGCAGACAGTGAAAACGACAGACAGACAGACAGTAACAGTGACTGACAGACATTAACAGGCAGTAACAATCAATAACAGACCGTCAACAACACCAGTCGAGTTCAAATGATATCTTTGATATAAAATCATATAATTGAATTCATTATTAAGCACAAAGGAAATGCACAATTGCATATTTTCCTTCAAAATACTATTTTTCAAAAGACTATACAAATAGGAAAA
Source organism: Phtheirospermum japonicum (assembly GCA_014905375.1). Taxonomy (NCBI): domain Eukaryota; kingdom Viridiplantae; phylum Streptophyta; class Magnoliopsida; order Lamiales; family Orobanchaceae; genus Phtheirospermum; species Phtheirospermum japonicum. The sequence goes on from BMAC01000243.1 coordinate 665,367, forward strand.
TATGTTTAAGCAACAAGTGCTTCTTAATTTGGAAAATCTCAAACTTTCCAATTAAAAATATTTTAATCACAGATAAGCACAAATAACGCATTATAATTTGAGAATTTTCAAACTCCCCAGTTTAAGAAAGTTTTACTTACCTTCTTTGAAGTTCTTTCCACAATTAAGCATAAAGCTACGACGGCTTTACGAGGTTTCCGATCAGTACATAAAACTCCTCGTCACTTCCAGATAAAAGTCCATGTACAATCCTAAAATATAATATAACTATATTAAAGTAATATATATAAGGTCCAAAGACACTTGGAAAAAAAACTAATATAATAGAATGCGTGATAGTACAATAAAGACGTTTGGACTCGATTCTTAAACTTAGAATTTCAAAGGATAAGGTTGTAATTTTAGATACGTCTTACGTAGAAGGATGTTATAATGAAACTATGGTTCGAATTTGACATCATTTGGAAGTCATTTGACCCATTTCGGCTCAAAAATAAGAAAGTTGTACAGTTTTGTAAAATTAATAAAGTAATTGGGCTCAAAATATAATTTTAAGAGCTTTTAAAAGTTTGTGGGGTCAATCTGTAGTTTCAAAGGGCTTGATTTGGGGTCAATTCAGAATAAACCAAAACTTGATTTTTAGGGGACTAATTTGAAAATTAGAGGGTTCAAATTGAAGTTTTAAAAATCTTCAATTGCGTCAAAAACTATATCTAATTCTCAAAAGTCAACCCACAAATTATTAACCCATTTCATTTCCACCCTAAAACTTCAAAACTAATCTGTAGCCATCCTTCACCTCGACATCACCTCATCTTGGCACCAAAACCCTCACCGGTGATCACCACGCCATCAGCCATTGCCAACAATACACACAAAACACGCGGCCACACACACAAATACTTACATATACGCACAACCATTCAAGCTCAAAACCCCGATAGGATAGGATCCGGAACATGAAATTAATTAAGAGCTTTTCAAGCTGAAGTAAAGACGAACAAATTGATATATTATATGTTAAATTTAGACCTGCCGTTCGCCGGAACTCAGCCGCCAAAGTTCGACGGCGCCGGCCGAATCGTAACAGCACACAGGATTTTCGACGGCATTTTGCCGATGATCCAGAGCTCTAATCGTTGATCAGAAGATGGAGTTGGAAACCTTATGAAATGAGCTATCTACGGTTAAAATTTCGTAATAATCCGTTGGTTAGATTCTTAACAATCGTCTGACGAAAAATCTGCTGCCAAAGGGTTTGGTGCTAGCAAAAATAAGAAGAAAGGAAAAACAAATGAACGTTCTTTCTAATCCTTATATGATGAGTTTGGGGATGATACAAAACTGAGGCGGTGCCTTTTAATGGGCTAAGGACTTGAGCCAACTAAATTAGGCCAAACGATGGGCTTATTTAATTGAATAGGTTTAATGGATTTTGAGCCCGATTTAATATAATGAGTTAAAATAAAAATAAACTGTGTATATTTATTTTCGTTACAAAATAAAATAAATATAAATAAAATAATTTCATAATACCCAATGTACAATCCAACAAAATATTATTGTAATAAAATATTTCGATTGACATGAAATAAAAATAGTGATATAAAGAATAATCAAATTGATTTTAATAAATTATAACAGTAAATAGACGGGCTTCACATTCTCCCCTCCTTAAAAGAATTTGGTCCCCAAATTCCTTTCTTAGATAGTCCAAGTAATTCTAATACTACACCACAAAACTTAAATTCAATAGTCACTCTATCAAAATACATGGTACGGATGATTGAAATGTGTACAACTGAATAGTATTTCAATTAAAGATGAGGTTGAAAATATTATGTGATTCGATCGAGAGTAAATATAACTTACATAAAAAAATGAACAAATTGTGTCGTAACGAGTTAAATGACTTGTAAATCAAAAGTATTGATGAGTGTGATGTATAATAGAAAAGAACCTAGTAATTGAAACCGTAGTCAATATAGAATTTCAAACTTTAGACATATCAAATAAGGAGATTACGATAAATAAGTCTTACCAATAATAAAAACAAGTCGGTGGCATCAGTACTTCGAAGGTAGCCAAGCGAAACAAATTTCCAATGGAAGCTAACAAATAAAAATAATTCGAAGTTCTACCACAAACAAACGTAAAGTGAAAATGAGATAGAAAGTTTGATATTTGATGAGGTGAAAGGTATGAAATAGTAAAGTCATACAAGGTAAGAGTAAGTACAAGTTAGGATCTTTATCCAAAGACAGAATTGATGAACAAAGTGATAATAAAATAAATAATGTGAAGTCAAAAGGTGTAGATATGTGATATATAAGAAATACTCGCAAAGAAAATAAAATAATTCATAATTCATAATCATTATAAAATATCAATATCTAATGAAAGCTTATATAGTTTGACCACTAGTCTGAGCGTAAATTTACCAGTGAGAAAAAAATGATAGAAAGAGAAGTGATAGAAGCTTTAAGATAAGGTGTATAAATTTCGGAACATACAACTAGAAATGTTACAAATAATGAGATAACAAATAAGTTTTCAAATGGTAGATTAATCAAAAGTTTTTAGAATGGGTTGCAAATTATAGAGCAAATAATAACCAATAATGCAACACCACTGACGTAGCAAACAAAACAAGTGAGCACTAACAACGGTAGAAGGGTTAATTTTCTAGAATAAGCAAAGATAAATTCTTAATATAGAAGAGGAATAAAATATAAGGGTGACTGAACAACGATGTGAGGTAAACAAAGTAAAATCGATTCCACCAAGATTGAAGATAAACTCAAAAACAAAAGTGATTAAAACTTATGTTCATTTCAACAGTTCATATTTGAACTAGTATTTCAGAGGAATTCAACAGAAGACTTGGGTACAATGTGCATTTCAAAAGTAGTTTTGTTAAAGAGCTCCACAATCAGGAAACAAATATATCAAGTAGAGAAAAAAATACTACCAATGTTAGAGTACAAGAGAAAGGTGGCAATATGGATAAAGAATTTCAAAATTTAACAGAAGTCTCAAATTAATAAATTCGAGAGTAGGTAAATAAACGAACTTAATGCTCAGAAGATAATGTCATAAGAGATTAAAATCTTCATAAACAAAAGTTGGTGTCAACCGCAATGAATATGATAGGTTCACTATTCAATCAAAATCCAAGAAAATAATGTTATAGATTAGAACGAGTGATTTTATCACAAATTGTGACGAATAATAGATGTCTAGGTTTACAATGAAGTATTTACCAAGAGAATGATTGAAAAGATAACAAGAAGGACTTGGAAGTGAAATTTCAGATATCTTGAATCGTCAAGTAGATTGCGATAAGTATTGAACATAAGTTAGGGTATCAAGTGAAGCTAGTTGACATCAGTCTCTTGAAGGTTYAGTGACAAATARGTGATAATTATCATTCAAAATAATCAGGAGTTCGGATGAATTAAAGGTACGGAACAAATATTGACACTGAGTGTAAAATAATGAATCACTAAGAACGAGAGACAGGTGCAAGGTAGAACTTGTTCTAAACAAGTGAAAGTTTTAAAATATAATTGTGAATGAAGATATCCAAAGAATTCAACAAGCTTGAAGCTCAAATAGAAAACATTGGTAACAAATGGCCCAACAATTTTCAAAGCATAACTTGAAGTCCAAGAAATGATAGTGAGGTTCATGATCCCAAATATTTCATGAGAAAAGCAATTAGTGACCTGTAGAATATTTAAACATCCTATGTCAGAGCTCGATAATGAAAGTCAGTCAGACAGAACAATTTCTTTTATAGTTATTCGCTACTGTAAAAGAAATACTCAAGAGTGTAAAAAAAATGGAATTCAGATGTCCACCTTTAATATGGATCAGTCATAGAAGGAAAAGAGAAACAAAACAAGAACTCTAATGAATAAGACAAACAAGATAAGAAACTTGTTAGATATTAGGTACAAAAGAGAGACGAAAACATGGATAAAGACCTTTCAAACTCAACATGAATCTCTATTCAAGAAATTCAAGAGGAGTTATTATAAATAACCTAACGTTCAAAAGATAATGTCAAAGAGATGAGATTCTCCATAAACAAAAGTTGATAGTCAGCGTAATGAATATGCAAGGTTCATCATTCAATCGAGATCCAAAAAAATAATAGAACGAGTGATTATGTCATAAAACGAAATCGATAGCAGAATCTCTTAAGTTTACAATGAGGTATTTAACCAGCAAAAGAAATCAAAATATAGTTGATAAAGAAAGTTTTAGGAAGAGAGGTCAAACTCTCACCGGTTTACAAAAAGTATCACTATTGGACATTAAATAGGAAGTATAAATCYAACTCTCACAAGAGAAGACAGTTAAGGGTCATTCATAACAAAATAGAATCATTTGTAAGGAAAKTTATAAATTACAATTCCTCACAAGATAAGTATTCTAATATTCAAAAGAATACAATAACGACTTGGATAATTTCCAGGTTTAGAATTCGCAAGGAAAATAGATAAACTGGTGATAGTGTACCATGCGATATAAGAGAGTTTAAGAAAAATGATGCACATTCAAGTACATGATCCTCTATGAATGAATAAGTTATTCATGAGGTAAAGAAGTGAGGTACTTGCCGAGAACGCAAATAGGTAACTAAATTGAGGTGAACTAATTCTCATAAAAAGCTAATTGAAAAGCGAAAATCCAAACAAGAAACAAATGACATATCGAGGAGATAAGTAGAAAAGATTGTGGTTCATGTCTACTCAAAGAAATGGAACAAAGTTGAAAAGATAAATAAGTACGTCCAATATAAGTAAGAGAAATGGATGGTTGAGATTATTTCAAAGAAAAAGAATGAATGTAATCAAATGGTCGCTTATCAAGTAGGATAATAAAACAAGTAACAGGATGAAACAACAAGGTATTATATAAAACGATTCTATTTAGAGTGAAAGTTGAACATGACGACCAACATCACAAAGTAGACAAAAGGTCAAATACAAGGCACACAAACTCTAAATGAAAGTGTAAATAAAATGACAATTTGAATGAAACTAGATTGATGTTTCATTGGACAAGATTACCCCCGACAGTGGAATGTCATCGTTTTCCTAAAGTTGATTAACCTAAGTAAGTAGATCGGAATTTCTTAAATAACTAATGATGACCAAAACCTAAATAGTGACTTACGCACCAGAGGTCTCCTCGTACAACTCGAGGATTATTTTCTTCTTTGATGTTTATTGATGTCGTATCTAGAGTATCCTCTAGCTTGCATTAGCCTTATGAAAGCTTATATCTAACTTTTCTATCTTAATCTTACTTGATACTCCTTGTTGCATTTCTTTCGATCGGCGTGCCAAATGGTGTTGCCTTATAAGCTTTCATCCTCAAAATTATATCATAATCTAAAATTGGCAATACAATTAAATCCGCAGGAAAACAATTTATTTCAATATTCACCTCGCAATTATCAAATACCCTGTCAGCCACATGACTACTACCCATAGGAGTAACAACTTCTAGAACATAAGTTAATTTGTTCAAGCAAGCATCCAAACAACAAGTAAAATGTGGTGCAACAAACGAATGTGTCGGTCTAGGATCTAATAAAACTTTAACAGGGTGGTTAGATGCACAAATCGTACCTTCTACCACATTTGTTGCCTCTTGGGACTCTTGTCCTGCTAGTGCAAACACTCGTCCTTACATCTTAGGACGATTCTTACCCCTATTGCTCACGGTGGACCTTTCTATTTGAGTAAAAACAGGTCTTATAGGTGTCTTGCAGTCTTTAATTTGATGTTGGTCACTTCCGCAACGAAAGCATTTTCATTGCTTCAACCAACAATTATTCTTGGAACGACCTGACCTTTTACAATGAGGGGAAATTGAAGCTTCAGATTGTTTCCCTGTTCTTATAAAACCTTGAGGTTTAGGTCTTTGGAAATGTTGTGGTTTCTTATAAGATTGTGCCCCTACAAGTCTACTTTGATTTCCAAACCTTTGTTGAGTTACCGGTTCCAAACGACTTAATCCACTTTCGATTCTTGCAGCATCTTGGACCGCAACACTATAAGTACGAATATCACTCGCGATTAATTATTTTTGTAACTCAGGCCTCAAGCCTCTAGTAAACTTATGTAACTTGTCTTGTTCAGTTTTTCGAATGTTTCATCTTAATAATCAGCATCAGTGACAAATGCAAGTTCACCTGCTACACTTTCTTGATGAAACTTTTGAATTGAATAGGTTTATAATTCCTTTGAAATTGGTAGTTGAGTCTGGAATCTCATTAGAACATCATGGTTCAGGAATTGCTTAGCTAATCAAGCTTTCAATTGAGATTAGCAAGAAGAGAAAAGTAATGCTAAAATCTAAATTTTAAGGAAGTTAATGACGACTTATAAGTAATGAAAATGTTAGGCTCTTGCAATAAGAACAACTCTTCAATATAAACAAGAGCTCAGAGAAGTATTCAATTTAGAAGGAGGTTGAGGTTATGTAGCGAAAGAATCGATGTTCAAGTTTGACAATCTAAAGATGAAAGTTATCACGTCAACCTACTATCTTATCAACATAAGTTGGTAGTTACTCCGTACTCTGCCAAAGTCATTACTAATATTCTAATTCTCAAGTCCAAAACTAATATTCTAATTCTCAAGTCCAAAATGGTAGCGACACTCCAATCACAGGCCAAAGACCCTATCCTGGGTACGCTTAAGCACAATTCCTTTGTACTCAAGCTCTGATACCACATCTGTAATGCCCCAAATAAAAACTACCTTAATAGTAAATAAGATAAATAAATAAAACAAACTCTCACCTAAAATTCACTTTCATATACAAAAAACACAATAAAAGGAAGTCGATAAAAGAAAGCTCTAGACGAGTCAGTCTTCACCTTGAAAATCGAAGTCAACTTCATTCGTATCATCTTTGATATCTGGAGAGTTTGGTTTTAAAACAAACGAGAGCGTGAGCTAAAAGAGCTCAGTGAGGGCAAGCAAATGAAATGCAAATTTTCTTTTAAAATATAAAATTGAAAAGAGTTTAGAAAATAATTTTCATAATATAATCAAAGCACTTGGTGTGCAAAACTATTCTCATATGTTTTACAAAGTTCTAGCCAAGAGCTTCAAAATTAAAATATTTTAAATTTAAATAAACAATAGATTTTTTTGAAAACTAACCAATTATCACATTTAGAACAAATAGATAATGCTAATTTGTTTTTAAGAAATCAATTGAAATAGTTAACAGTTGAACAAACAGGAAAATCTGTCTCCTTCTAAAACAGTCAGTCCAATAAGTGAGTGTCCGGGTACGGAACTCTAGAGGTGGCTCCCGCGTGTATCACTTAGCTGCCGAAGGACTCTAGAGGTGGCTCCCACGCGTAGCACTTAGATTCCGAGAAAGATTAACTCACATAAACGTAGAATCAATGTCGATCAAACATGACCCATACGTTTCCGCTCACCATGAAAGATGACACTCCAGGCTGAAGCTTTAATCGCCTTATCCCTCCCAGTAGGCTCGACGTCCCTTTAGCTATGGGATTCAAACCCAGGGTACGCCATATTCAGGAATATACCCAAACTACGAACCAAGTCCTGTCGTCGTCTCCGACCCGACTAGGAAAAATGGGAATAGGTACCACAAGTAGTCAAGCAAGAACCACAGGCAACCTGCTCGATTGATTGCCCAAACTACTCGTGCCTGGAAGACAGTGAAAACGACAGACAGACAGACAGTAACAGTGACTTACAGACATTAACAGGCAGTAACAATCAATAACAGACCGTCAACAACAACAACAGTCGAGTTCAAATGATATCAAAAGGGTTTGGTGCTAGCGAAATTAAGAAGAAAGGAAAAACAAATGAACGTTCTTTCTGATCCTTATATGATGAGATTGGGGATGATACAAAACTGAGGCGGTGCCTTTTAATGGGCTAAGGACTTGGGCCACCTAAATTGGGCCAATCGATGGGCCTATTTAATTGAATAGGTATAATGGATTTTGAGCCCGATTTAATACAATGAGTTAAAATAAAAGTATACCGTGTATATTTATTTACGTTATATAAATAAAATAATTTCATAATATCCAATGTACAATCCAACAAAATATTATTGTAATAAAATATTTCGATTGACATGAAATAAAAATAGTGATATAAAGAATAATCGAATTAATTTTAATAAATTATAACAGTAAATTGACGGGGCTTCACAGTAGTGACTTTATTATACAATCATAATGCTTTTTAATTAAACAAGGAATACACAAAAAATATGATCCATCCATTTAATTAGATCTAAGGCCCATAATTGACCCTAGGTTCACATATAGGGACATGGTTCTCATTTGAACCTAATCCTATATATATATATATATAAGGGTAGGTTCAAATGGAACCATGTTATTATATGCGAACCTACGAACTAGTGCTTTTATTATATACCAGTAGTGCTTGTATTATATAATCACAGTGCTTTATTAATATTTTCAGTTATATACACCAGTAGTGTTTTTATTATAATATCCTAATGCTTTTAATTAAATAAGGAAATACACAAGAAATCTGATCCATCCATTTAATTAGATCTAAGGCCCAGAATTGACCCTAGGTTCACATATAGGAACATGGTTCTCATTTGAACCTAATCCTATATATATATATATACTAGTGTGAAAACCCGTGTAATACGCGGGTATATCGAGTAATTACACAAAGAATAATAAAACTTATCAATTAATAAATACCGAATAAAGCAAGTAAATAAATTGTACAAAAAATAAAATTTATTTCTCATTTTAAATTCTGAAAGACTTCCTTATAAACTACATTACATGTCTTATTGACAATGATGCCATCTTCGTTGCAGCAAAGAATCTCCAACCCTTTACTCTTAACTCGAGATATCGCAACATAAAGCTCACCGTGACTGAAAACTGGTTTTTGCAAATATAACCCAACATTGGAAAGAGTTTGCCCCTAACTCTTGTTTATAGTCATTGCGAAACATACAATGAGTGGAAATTATCTTCTTTGGGATTTGAAAGGCACCCTACTATCAGATGGACTCAATGTCATTCCTGGAATATATACCTTGGTCCCAATATTGTTGCCTGATAGAATCCTTGCTTCAATAATACGATCTCCAAGTTGTGTAACAACCAACCTCGTACCATTGCATAAACCTGCTGCTTGGTCCAAATAAAAAAACAGAAATAATATTCTTATTAAATTATTCACAAATAATATTATTATTCTAAGAAGTTGTACAAAAACAATATGCGTATTTAATGTAATTAATATTATTTCATTTTATTGATTTATATCGTACATTATGTGAAGGCTCACATATTATAATGTTAATATTTATTAAATGTAATTTTCGTAAATTTTAATTATAACAACATACTAATGAAATGAAATAATATTAATTACAATAAGTGCACCCAAATAAAATCAATAATCAAAAAGTTAAAAGTGAAGAATAGTTACCTTGTGATTTTTCATTTCTTTTGTTATCCAGTAAATTCCTGTAAATTTCGAAAATATAATTAAGACCGAAATACTATGTCGTTCTAAGAATATATATGAAGTTTAACCCTATGAGGATTATAATATTTTGATTTTATGAATTAGTATATATTTGGTATGAATATTTTGGTTTCTCTTTTGTTCACACAAATTCATATTAAGTCAAAATACACTTAAAAATATTTCTCAAAAATATATATAAATTACAATTCCAACAAACCAACTAAATCAACCCAAACATTACCCTCATTTCTTGAGCCGATCTACCCACTTCATCCATTGACTTTACAGATATGATATCAACATATTTATAAAATATTTTATATGAATTGATGTCTAGCTAAACGGTGGGACCATTGTGCTGAATGCCAACTTTTCTGGTTGTACAAATAATTTAACTATTCGATCGAAAAAAGAATTTTATATTGTGTTTTGGAGTCGAAATGAGGGTGGTAGTTATTTATAGTGATATATTTATGTGTTTTTATTTATTATAATATTTTGTATTTTACTCAACCTTTACAATGACTAAAATGAAAGCATTTTCGGTTATAATGAGAATTTAAATATCTTAAATTTGTATTATGGTTTTTTTTTCAACATGTTATCAAGCGACTTTAAGAAATAAGTCATACAAAAAAAATAGTAATAAATTTTACCAAAATTAAAAGATTTCTAATTGAAATTACAAAAGTATACCAAATTCTGCCAATATTAATAAATCACACCAAAATAATACACATGATCGATCATAATATATATATATATATATATATATATATATATATATATATATATATATATATATATATATATATATATATATATATCATACCAAAATTAAAAGTAATAAATTTGAATTTGATTACAACAAACATTGAATTACAACAAAACTGATTTGAGTTAAAAAAAAAACTTTTTTTAATAGTTTCACAAGTTTATTAACTGGATTTAAGATTTATTATTATTAACTTCATATAAAAATTAAGATTTAAAAAAGTGTATATTGTAAAATACTAATCGAAGTTAAGTAGAAAAGTAATGATATTTCCATAACTATCAATTATAAAATATAAGAATTATTATAATTTTTATTTCAGTAATATCACTTTTAATATCGATTGAGAGTCGATCAATAAATCACCCAAAATTAAATTAAATATAGATACCAGAGAAAATTCTAGATTTGTCACTTTTATATATTATAAAATCTAGATGCACGAATATTTAAAAAAAAAATCGAATCATATTTTCAACTTATATTGTACTTGTGTCACAATAATTTTTTGAAACCAAATTTTTTTTAATCATATGTATTAGAGATAATTTTTTTAAACCAAAATTTATTCTTTTAACATTCAGCTTATGTGGATAGATATTATATCATAATATTACCATGTATTAAAAATTATTTAGCTTCAAAAGATTGGTATTGGAGATAAGATTAGTGAGGTGGAGATTGACAATAATAAGCTATCAACGATAAAGTTTGCAAAACTTCATGATACTTCTCAATTTTCACTCAAGCCTAAATTAGAAGAATAATGGTAGCAAAATAAACGTTTGCACATTTCCAACAAATTCACTATAGTGTGGAAACTAATGTTCAAAGGATAACAAAACATATTGATATGACAATTGAAAATTTAAACATGTACAATTAATCAAAGTTAATTTCTACATTAATGGTTCTTGACCGAATAATTGAAATCGAGAGTTTTTAAAGACAACGTAACACATTCACAAATCAATCTACTGTTGCGACTTGTGGGTAATAATTTAAACAGCTCAAACCCTGTCCCCAAAAAGAATCTGCAATAACAAACTATAAGTCTTTGTCAAATTAAATGACATAAATCAACACACTCATGCATTCAGCAAGCCAAAAGAGTAGCTTCACTTGGAAAAAGGAAGAAAATAGAATCATACCCAACACAGAAGAGGGCACGGGTTTATCAGCAATCTTGTAACCTGTTAAACAGCAGCAACATCGTTAAATAAGAAGAAAGGATAAAGCAGGATAAAAAAGTTTTATTATTCAAACGAAATAAGCTAAAAGAGTTTAGAATCACTTTTTTTTAAGTTTAGAAGCTAAATAAGTTAATAATATTATTTCTACAAATTTAATAAACTAAAAGAGAACATAGCTTAAGCAGCCGCTTAAGCAGGATTAAAAAGTTTCATTATTCCAATAAAATAAGCTAAAAGAGTTTAGAAATAATATTATTTAAGTTTAGAAGCTAAAAAAGTTAATAATATTATTTCTACAAAATTAATAACCTAAAAGAGAACTTAGCTTAAGCAGACGCATAAGCAGGATTAAAAAATCTCATTATTCCAACAAAATAAGCTAAAAGAGTTTAGAATCACTTTTTTTAAGTTTAGAAGCTAAAAAAGTTAATAATATTATTCCAACAAAATTAATATGTTAAAAGTTAAATGATACTCTTATTAATATATTATATTAACCTTAAACCCGCAATTTTTGCGGGCAAATATAAAAAAATGCAAAATAGTCATAAGATTATTAAGAAAATTAAGAAAATTGGAATTTAAATTATTAATATAAAAAAAATAAATTTTATTTTAAAATTTGAAAATCTTCTTATAACTACATTAACTGTATTATTAACAATAATATTATTTTCGTTGCTGCAATAAATTGCGATATAAAGCTGACCCGAGTGTAACATAAATTATAAAATGATAATTTTTTTAACTTTTTGATATTTATATAATAAGAAATCTAGAAGTATGAGTATTTAAAAAGAAAAAATGTGAATATTGTTTTTTCAACATGTCTCATATCATACTTGTGTCATGTAATATCATACTTGTATTATGTAGCAAATATAAATATTTTAAAATTTAAAACTAATTTATATATTAGCACTTGATTTACAAAGGTTGCCCATAAATAATTTAAACACATAATTACAAATAACTTAAACACATGAGATTAGGTGAGACAAATAATTATTAATGATCGAGCGAGCCAATTTCTAACAAAAACAAACAGAATAAAAAAATGAGCTTCAAACTAATCCTCTTCTTAGATTTTTTTTTTTTTAATTTTTATTTTGCCGCAAGCACAATCTCTTGACACCACATGTGCCAATGCAGCTGATAAAAAGAAATAAAAATAGTAACAAACAAAATTACTGTTACAACAAAATTGAAACAAATTCCTATCGATTTCTTCTATCTATAGAAAAACCGTCCCAGCTTTAACTCATATTCAACAGCTTCCAAAAATACATATATCTAATGTACACAAACCTCTACATTTTACAGCAATATATATAATATCAAAGCCATAAAAAAACATGAATTACGCGAAAAAGGCTTTTTCATGGAAGAATCAACGTCAAACCTCAAGAAATAATTATAAAAACTAATCACTTTTTATCAGAGCCTTTGAGGTTAAGATTAAAACATTTTTTCTTTGAAGATTTATCTTTTGCATCTGCACTGCCCTCGTCCCCTGGGCTCTCGGATTTATAATCCTCGCCTGTAAATTTGCTGCTGCTGCTGCTTCCACTCGGAACAGCGAGAGACTGTGAGACTGTGAAAGAAGAGTAGATGCTATCTCGTTGTTTTAGCATCTCACCGACATGCTTCTTTTCCTGAGTGCCTCTATTGGTGACTTCTTGGAATCGTGCCACTGCCTTTCTATATTCTGTCTCAAATTGCCGAATAATCCTCTTCTTAGCTTGATCATATAGTTTGTAACTTATATCAACACACCATCAATCACAAACAAATATTAAAAAGATTAAATAAATAATTCTATGGTTTCCTAAATCCCAATTCAAGACTCATGTTCAATTAACTGGATTTCCAAAATCCACTTTTCCAAAAGTAAAATTACAAAAGCACCAAAGAACACAATCCTAAACTCTGGATTTACCTTGTCTATGTCCACACGATTATTATTTAATCTTGTACTGTGCTGATAGATGAGCTATGAATCAGCTTTATCGATCCATGGTGAAAATTCATAATAGAGAAAAAATAATCTCATTTTCTCCCAAAAGGCCCTTTCTCTATCTCTCCTAAAACAACTTTTTGTTACTTCCCTTTCATTTTCTTCACTGATATATATAGGAATACCTGCACACATTGCCTCACGCATGCATGCATGCATATTCAAAACAATTCACACACCCAATTCATTTCTCCTCCTCTCCTCTCTCTCATCATACACACACACACACAATACATATATACACCCCTACCCCTAGCTACTATCTAGTAGCCATATGGAAATGATAAGGGGCTGCAGCAGAGTGTAGAGAGGTCAGAGGCCCCAGAAATTACAGATTAATTTCTTTTATTTTTATTTAATTGTCCTTTTAATATTTCTTTTTTAAAAAAACAATTCTAGTCTAGCTATAATATCATACCTCCCTAAATACTATTTCACCTTTTTATCCTGCCACTCGATTAATCAAATCACCATGAACACACACACACACACAAAATCACCTGCAACACTCCAAGTTTACCCAATCCCCCACACTCTTTTTAGCGTCCCACCCATGAATCGATTTTTCTTTATTTTATAAAAAAGGAAAATCGTAAATAGTTATACTATATAATTCGTTCATCAAACATTTCCTCACTCGAGTAGAACAAAATGGTTTCTTCTTAGCCAAATAATAATTCTCTGGTAAAAACCCTTTTCGAGTTTTTTTTCTTTTTTACTTTCTCTCTCAAAAAGAAATAATGGAGAACAATTACCTCGCCTACGAAAGGCAAGAGACTTTGCCTTCGGGCTTCAGATTTCACCCCACCGATGAAGAGCTCATCATTTATTACCTTCTCAAAAAATCTTCATACTTCGTTTTATTATTTGAACCATTATTTTTGTTACAAATTGTTTCAAAGGGCGCACTTGGAACGAAATAGGCGAGGACTAATCAGATACATCGAACGTGTCCGTTAACCTTGGCAAAATGGAGAACCGTTCAGCCATTAAGATAATCTGCTCTAGTAACCTGAAAAATCATCCCAAAATGGTGATAAACAAAATGATTGTCAATTTATACCTTAAAAAAAAATATAACAACAATAATAATCTATAAGCGAGGCAATGATGCTTTAAATTTCTGGTGCTGCTTTTGATTTGACTTTTTTTTTTAATAATCATAATTTATCTTTGTTTGGATCAGCTCCAGCCTGAATGGAAAAACAAACATTCATAAAACCAATTGCATCAAAGTGAACTACACAAAAGTGTGCCAAATCTGACTCAAACAAACGACATATTCAGGAAAATACAGGTGTATTAAAAAGTGTGTAGAGATGATCATATCGTTATTTTCCCTGTTAATCTAAGACTATTTATTTATTTTTATTTCTTTTATATTCCATGTGTATTGTGAAAGTAAGTCGGATACATCATTAGGTGATTAATTCCAATTAAAAATGATATGCATATTTGTAGCTTAGCAATGGTAAACTAACTGCAGAGTTACTGCTAATAATAGTTATCTACATGACACAAGGAATATAAATCATAACAAACTGCATAGTAACATAGATATTGTTTTTCAACCCAACTTGCATGGAATAGTTTAGATAATTTAGTCTACGGAGATACTATTTAGATGATATATAAATATAATGGAGATGGATTAATTCCTTATTATAGAAAAGGAATATACATAATTATGGGATGTCTTAATTGCATAAATTTGAAAAAGACAAAAATATCCCTATTATGCTTGAATTAGAGTCAAAACTTCCTTTTAATATTAACCATTGATCTTATTTAATCAACGGTGTGGATGAGTCCCTAGGTTCACATATAATGACGTGGTTCTCATTTGAACCTAATCCTATATATATATATATAGTGAGATCTTGTGAAAACTGTCCCCTACTTGGGAATTGAGAACCAATCCCAATCATTAAAATTTTTTTATCAAACGATTCATGTTATTTGCATTATATAAGGTATGTTATATTAATAATAGCACATGCACGCTTATTTTTTTTGTATCGGAGGACATCTTTGACATACATAATATCCCCCAAAATTAGCGGAAGATCCCAATCCTGAAATCGTTCACGCTTTTTCGAAAATCTCCAAAATCTGGTTAACCAAATCATAGCATCCCGAATTTTTCGCTGTTCAGAAATTCCGGCAAATTGAAGCTCTAGCAAGTCGGTGGGCCCCCAATTCAGCTTTTGGAATTTATTTGCATATCCCAACTGATTGATTTTGGGTGCTGGGCCTTCGAACGCGACTTGCCTTGTTCAAGACCTAATTTTCGCTCCTCCAATTTATTTGCTCAAAAACTCGCAGCGGTGAGTTTGGTTCAGAAATTCCGGCAGCCCGAGAAGGGGTTTTCTCCCCCATGGCGAAGAAAGGTAAAAACAAGAAAACTAAATGGAAGTCTTTGAAACAATACGATGAAAACTTAGCCTCGTCGAATCCAGGTATTTTGGCTAAACCTTATTTAGTAGAATGCTAATTACATGTGGTGAAGTTGCTGAGACGATTGAGATTGCTGATATTACTTAACTGGAATGCTAAAAAAATATAATAAGCGTATGTTGGAAAACTGAAGTAGCAGTATGCTAATTATTTTTGTTGAGGCGTATGTTAAAATATATGCTAATTATAGGGGCAACATTCTAATTATAGTGGCATTATGCCAAGAACATAATTAGCAGTATGTTAATTATAATGGCAGTATGCTAAGAACATGTTTAGAACATAATTAGCAGTATGCTAAGAACATAATTAGACAGTATGTTATGCTAAGAACATGATTAGAAGTATGCTAATGATGGAATGGTATGCTCAGAACATAATTATCAGTATGCTACTAGATTGGTATGCTGAGAACAAAATTAGCAATATGCTAATTGTAGTTGAAGAATGAAAATCAATACTTTTGTGCTAATAATTATGAGAATAGAATTTTGATTGGAAGTGTGTAAATTTTGGCATTCTTTGTAATTAGACTAAACATTGGTTACTGATTTTTTACAATTAACTTTTACAGTATTTGAGATTTAAATGCACGGTTTAAACATCTTTTATAGTGTAATTCTCTGAATATTCAAAGTATGCATTTTAAGTATATGTGAATGCTGATATGGAATGTGCTTGAATGGATTTGATCTATAGTGTCTTCGAACTGTCGTTGCATGCACATACTGCAATTACTGATGTAAAAAATGAAGATAACAAAACAGAGGTATTTGAGAAGATAATTTCTTCATCTTCCGAGTCAGAGGCCGATTGGATCGAACCGTCACTGAATATCCGCAGTTCAAGAATGCTGCAGCCTTATGGGTCCGATCGAGTTTATGATGCCTTCCATTTTTTGCAAAGCGAACCTTTTGTACATGTGCTTTATCTCTCTATCGACTAATTTTTTTTTTCAGATTAATTTCTTGAGTATATATGTGTTTTCTAAAATGTACAGAGAATGGTGTTCGCATTGTCATCTGATAAAGCTGTTTGGGATGTCGTCTTGAACAATGACGTTGTGAAGGAGCTTAGAGGTTCATTCAGTCAAGGTTCGTTTCGAGTACGTACTTGAAAATCGTAAATTCCGTTGTTATTGTTCGGTCGTTTAATTGATTTTTATATTTGGTTAGCTGGTGAACAAGGAGATAGCACGGACGACGAGGCCTCTGATGAAGACAACAAGCCGGTCAAGGAAGTTCTGAGTTGGGTTTTCGTGAATGCCAAAGCGAAAATCATGCAACTTATCGACAAGATAACGGAACATGCGAATGAGATTTTCCCGTGTGGGGAGAAGAAAGGTGGAAAAATAGATCCGTTGCAGGAAAAGTTGAAACCGTCCTTGTTTCTTTCGTGTTATAATAAAAAAGGTCTTTAATGTCTTTACTTATATTATCCTTAAATATCATACAATTAATGTATGTTTTCTAAACCTCATGTAATACAATTCATTGCCATCGCATATTCATCGAGATTTGCAGAATCAAACCTCAGAAACAAAAGTCTGAGTCCACAGTAAACACCAAATTCATCCCTTAATTCGAACTTTACTCCATTGAAACTCAAAAGAATCTGACCTGAAAATGTGAAAATGAGAATCGTCGTAATAGGGTTTGACCTAGGGTGTGCTAACATTCCAAGAAATAAATGTAAGTTTCAATTATATATTTTTTATTTATTGTCCATAACATCAAATGTAGGGATGCTATTTAAAATCATGTTTAGTGGTAATGAATGGATTCGAAGAATTTTGGGTTTTTTGGACAAGAAAAATAGTATTTTTTTCATATTTATTTATTTATTTAATAAATTGTCGAAGCTGCACCCCATTTTTTATACTGTTCATGGGTTCAATTACATGTGTTCTTATTTGTTGTGGAGTCGGTTAGATCTCAGAACATAATTAGCAGTATGCTAATTATAGTTGAAGTATGAAAAGAATTCAGCTATGTGCAAGGTATGCTAAAAAATAAAAATAGCATTATGCTAATTATAGTTGAAGGATATAATAGTCTGTAACCGTGTGTGCTAAATATACTAGGTATCCATTTATTTGTGTTTATAACAGTATGTTAATTGTCTTAACAAATTATGGCATTTTCTTTGCTAATTTTATGTTAGAGCTATGCTAACATTTGTTGCTAAGATTAGTTTCTTGTGATGCTCACAGTTGTTGTGTGTTACAACTATTCACAATTGTATCCTTGGTGTGTGATTAACATAGATTCCATGTTATATAAATTTGAAAATTAAAGTTGAAAGAAAGTTTTAGAGTTATTTGTTACCATGAGCTATGGGCATATTAGAAGGAATTGACCTGGATGTAATGTTGTGGATGGTTTTGTCAAACTGATTTTTGGTAGTGTTTTCTAATCACTTTTTATGATTACTTGTGTTGTAGGACTGGTGAATAACGTGGATTTGCATTTGTTCGTTACTTGTACAAAATCAGTTTGTTAGCTTTCACGTCCTAGTGATGGGTTCGTTACATCTAGTAGGAAATGTATTGCGACGTTAATCAAGAAGTAATAACATGGTAGAGTTAGATCCAGTTTTTCTACATTTGGTTTTTCATCTGTGGTCGTTTGCGTCTGTGATTATGAAGATAATGAGATCTGGGCCAGTCAGAAAATTTATTGTTTCTGTTTAGACCATCACTTGATTAGTGCTTATTTCCTTTGGTTTTTTTATATAAAAAATAGTATACAAAACATATGCTCAATACAATGTCATTTGGTGCTTATTTTAGATTCAAGGTGATAAAAAAAGGTTCTGTGGTGTTGTACTTTTAGGCTACTTTAATAATGAAGTTGCTAATTTTAAATCTATGTATATGCTGATTGTAGATTCCTGTGGTGCTATTTTTAATCACAGTGGTACTTAGCAAGCATGCAGTGGGGGAAATAATACCATTAACTATTACAATAGATATCCTCACCAGTGTCTGTTAATGCTTATTATGGATTAAATTTATAATAGTTTATTATATTTCGAGTGTTTCCTTTATCTTATGTTGATATTTCTTAATATTTGAGTACAGTATATGTCTGTAGTGATAAAACAAAAAAGATTGGTTACCAAGAATAGGGGGAACTAACCTCAAATATGAGATCAGCGACCTAAAGCAACCTCCAAATTTGTCGCACCGACCTGATAAGCCTTCAAAAATCCTCCTGACGACCGAACCGATCCTGCAAAACAACACCTCCAGCCGAGTCGGGTGACAGACCCCCTCCGATACTTAAGTCAAATAGTGCGAGAGATAATCCAGAGATCAATCCGTCAATAATGATGATTTCAACTTAGAAAATAAAGAGAGGTATACACCCCTTTTATAGAGACAAGAGAAGTGCTCCCCAAGGCAGAGTTTCCTTCTCTCAACACAATTCCATAAATATCGTGACCGACTTAGAATTAAGATTTCTCCTGTATGCTAACTTCCCATAAATAATAGATCTCTCGCTTAAATTACCAGAATAAGCTTGGGCTTGTTACTCTTTCCATATAGTTCGACGGGACCCCATAGACCATCCATATAAGCCCATTTGGGCCTGATATTTATAAAGCCCTTAACCGAGCTCAGCAGCTAGCGCCCAACACACAAGCATAAGAGGTCACGATTCTATATGAGAACTCATCCTCATACTTTAGGTCGCTACTCTTCAAACCAGCGCGCTCACAACCCAGAAGAAACCAACCAGCTCGCTCAGGTCCCAGAAGAAATGCTCCTTCCAGGAAATGAGTTCGCTTAGCATAAATACCTACGTATATCACGTATGGATTTTTAGTGCCGTATCAGCTAGTCCCCCATGTTCTACCTGATTGAGGTACGAAATCAGGTAGGACATGTAAAATAGAACGTTAAAAGATCACAACTACCAAAAACATAACATAATTAAATCACCCTGTTCAGCTTACCAAACCATATTATAGAATACCCCAGCTTGTCACACCGAGCTTTAATACCAATCATCCCATAAAAAATTACCAGATAAGACTGCGACCTCCAAAAAGATCAGCTCGTTGAGCTCGCTCGTCCTTTAAGAGGAGTCTCCTCCTTGAAGAAGAGATTTGTAAGTCCCCAGGTCGAGTCCCCAAACCCCATACCTGACGACCTAATAAGCATAAAGCTACTTCCACACGACCTCTAGCTGTAATCGGGCACAACAATCCGAGAAAACGTAATCATAAACAGCCCAAAAAGTCAAAACACGTCTCTCCTTACCCATCAAGTCCCTTTTAAACTTCATTAAATGTAGCCTGACAACGTGTCGGGCATGTGTCACTCCTCTATTTTCTCGTAGTATAATACACACAGTGGGCCCAAAATAAAAGGCCCAAAACATTCCTTGAAACCCTACCAACTTTCCCGCTCCTACTATCCCCATCAGCTTTCACGCCGCCCAACAAAAGCTCCTTCATCTCCCCTCCYTCGTCACTTTACCATTTTCATAAGCAAAAATCACCATTTTCTCTCTGCAACAAAACTCGTGCACTCCTAGCTCTTCAGAAAATTACCAACAGCTCACCGTCCATCGCCGACCTCCAGGATACCGAAAATGTGTAAGTCCCCTAAATCCTACCCTCTTTCAATAATTTCGATTTGACTATCATATATGTGTTGCATCTGCTGAGTTGTGTTTTCTGCTATTTCCCTCCCCTGTATTTTCTGATTGATGATGAAATTAGCATCCCCCAACCCTAATTCCCAAATTTTTGGCCTTTCCGCTGATTCAAACCCCATTGAAAACCCTTATGTTTTCAAGCGAAGACGAAAACAGCCCCCTTCCCCCTCCGGCCTCCGCGACGAGCCAGAAGGCGACGTCAGCTGGTCGGAGTTAGAAGCCCAGACTAAGGCTCACCCCAATACCCCAACCTCTCTAGAAAACATATCCGAAGACCCCTCTTCCGTCCCCTTAGCTCTTGTAAATATACCGGAAGGCATCACTGTAGCTAAGCATACGAACCCACCGCCTTGCGAGCACTTCCTGGAAAACCCAATGACTGTAGCTCGCTCCATAAATGCTGTCGACCTACCTCCCTCGTCCTTCACCACCAAAGAAATTAAGGACAATTACTGGCTACTCCCTGACCCTGAGAAACTTTAAGAGTTCGAACAAACCCTTAACCTCCCAGAGACCGCGAAAATGATTTTGCCCGATATTCTTCACTTAAACCCTATGAAACCTTCCCCCAACAACACCACCCTTTTCGATGAGCTACTCAGGTCGGTATTCAGATTCCCACCTCATCAATTTTACATCGAAATCTCCCGCCCGTATAAGGTTTCCCCTCTACAACTGACCCCCAACTCTATGAAAGTTTTGGCGGGGTACGTTATACTATGTAAATACTACAATACCCAACCTGACACAGGTTTTTCCCAATTTTGCTTCCAAATAACAACAAAATTCATTTTACCTTTCTGCCCGCACGGGCAAATCCCACTTTTTAATAAACCCCTCCAATAAAGTTCCTGAATGGAGGAAGAATTTCTTCTTCATTCACAATACGGAGGAATGGCCCTTTCCAATCGAGCTACAATACCACATCCCAAAACAAACCAAACTTCCTAGTCCCCAACACTTACCCATTTTACACAAGAGATACTTTGACTAGCTCGCGGAGTGGAGTAAGCGCCCATTCGACGTGGTGCTACTCACCAGCCGGTCCAAAGTTTTCCGTTGTGTAGGCGTCGACT
The DNA here is from genome assembly GCA_014905375.1 of Phtheirospermum japonicum. Classification (NCBI taxonomy): domain Eukaryota; kingdom Viridiplantae; phylum Streptophyta; class Magnoliopsida; order Lamiales; family Orobanchaceae; genus Phtheirospermum; species Phtheirospermum japonicum. The sequence continues at coordinate 687,106 of BMAC01000243.1, forward strand.
CTCGCCCCGTCGACCCAGATCTTGCCCTGACCAAATCAGAGTTCGGTAGGTCTTCCATGTTTTACGACTTTACATCATCCTTCATTGTTTATAACTGAATAATAACACCACTCTGCTATTGCAGTTGCATTTGTCAATAGGTGCGCTTCACCGAGCTCTGAGGAAGTCACAGAGCTACCCAATCCTCAGCCCGCCATTATCTCAGCGCCTCCTCCTCCAGTCGACGTAGACGAAGTGCTGAACCAATCCTTTGGGGAAGAGTCCAATCAAGAAGAGGATGACCTGGAGGAGATACAGTTGACGCAAAAATCCTCAAAAGGAAAGGGAAAATGTCCTCTCCATTTTGCTGCCAAGAGTCCGAGCTCTCCTGGCCAAAAACGTCGTCGCCTCCATAAGACCTACACTGCGACCTCCACTAGATCACCTGACATAATTTCATGACACAGCTGAATCCCCTGGTCGCCAAGCTGTTTGAGGAATTGATGGCTCGATCTGCGGAGAGCGAGCTCCAAAAAATGTGCGACGAGCTGACCGCACAAACTGAGCAACAAACGCGGCAACTATCCCTTACTCAAGGAGATATGGATGGCGTGAATCACCCGCTGAAGTCTCGAGAAGAAGAAATATTAATCTTGAAGAGCCAGGTGAACAGTCTGAAGGACGAGACGATTCGTTTGGGGACTGAGGTCAAAAATGCATCTAGTCAGGTCGAAGAACTTAAAGTGCAAAACCAAAATCTCAAGGAGAAGAACCAAGTGGCGCATGAGCGAGGCATAGATGAAGGTCGTCGGACCTTCCTCACGAGCGCAGCGGGCAAAAAGTTCATGGGCGCTTATCGAGAAGAATTGCTGAAAGCCTATAAGAAATCATCCATATATTTCGACAAGATGGCTGGTGGCGCCCAGGAGTGGATTTTCAAGGCCGCCGAAATAATCAAACGTGTAAGCCATCATCGATATGTTGCCTACCTTTAGCACCTTCAAGGGCGACCTAAACCAACCGATTGAGGCTGAGTGGTGGTTATCCTTCCAAGGTCGAGCCGTACTATCGGCCAAGCTCTCTGCTGAGTTGGATACGCCCCTAGAGGACATTGTTCCTGCATCTGGACCGAGCACGACCTGAGGAATTATTGCTCACTTTAAGACCTGTATCTATGCTTGCAACATGTATGAACAATATTTATATGTGTGAACAACTCCTTTTTCATATATTATAGCTCTTCATTTTTTGAACCATACATAATCCTGCAAATTACACCATGTAAAAACCCATACATAAACCATGTAAAAAGCCAAACCATGTATAAAGTAAACCCATAAGTGTAAGATAGGTCGTGAAAATTTATAACCAATCACAATCATACTTCCCATCCCCATAAGACCATGAGATCCAAAAAAATAATCAAACCACTAATTACAAACAATCCAATAGAGCTAAAACTAGCTCACATAACCATTCATAACATAAAACAATAACTCGACAAAGATATGTAAGTCAAACATATCCTTCTCAAATATAAAATAACACGATCACGCCCTTTAACCATATAAGACCCATGAAAGTAGTTCGCCAGGTTTTTTATATATCGAAAAAAAACCATCCGTCCCGAAGGGTACAATGCACACAGCCCGCCCCGAAGGGTAATAGAACAACCACCCCCTAAAGGGTAAACATATCACTGCCCAGAAGGGTAAAACGTACACAGCCCGCCCCATAGGGTAAAACACCATACCACCCCGAAGGGTAAAACGTACACAGGCCGCCTCGAAGGATAATGAAACAACCACCCCGAAAGGTAAAACACACAATCCGTCCCGAAGGGTAAAACACCATACCTCCCCGAAGGGTAAAACACACAATCCGCCCCGAAGGGTATAACACCATAACCGCCCCGAAGGGTAAAACGTCACTAGCCCGCCCTCTAGGCGTAATATGTCTTTAAATGACACACATTCCAGCTCCTAAGTAGAACTTTTCCTTCTACATCTTCAAGTATATATGCTCCTCCTCGTAACACTTTCACCACTTTTAATGGCCCAACCCAATTTGGCTCCAACTTCCTAGTCATACGCAATGCATCAGCCCGCCTCCATACCAAATCACCCACTTGAAAACAGCGATGCTTGACTCGTTTATTAAAAGCAACATGTATCCTTTGTTTATAATGTTCGACCCGAGCCGCAAACTTATCTCGTATCTCATCGATCATTTCGATTGCTCCCCGAGATAACCTTTCATTTTCCTCCACATTAAAAGCTGTCAAACGCTGCGATCCACCTACTATCTCCCCTGGAATAACCGCTTCCATCCCGTAAACCAAACTAAATGGAGACTCCCCCATAGAAGTTCGGGGAGTTGTTCGATAAGCCCACAAGACCGACGCGAGCTCCTCTTCCCACAACCCACATGCCTTCTCCAATCGTAACTTAAGACCCTACACAATGATGCGGTTAGTAATCTCAACCTGCCCATTAGTTTGGGGATGCGCCACAGAAGCAAATCGTTGCTTCATCCCCATCTCTTTGCACCAATCTCGAGTTTTCTGTCCGTTAAATTGGGTTCCATTATCAGACACCAACACTCGTGGCACACCAAACCTGCACAATATATTATTAAAGATAAAATCCATCATATGCTGCTCGCTTTACTCGTAACCGATTCGGCCTCCACCCACTTTGTGAAATAATCAACTGCCACCACCAGATATTCTTTATTGCCCGGGGCCTTTGGAAAAGGTCCCACAATATCAATCCCCCATTGTGCAAACGGGCACGGCGATCACATAACCATCATCTCCTCGGCCGATATATGAATAACCGGAGCATGCATCTGGCACTTCTTACACGTTCTTACCAGATCGCTAACCATACCTTTCATTCCTGGCCAAAAGAAGCCAGCTCGCAATGTCACGACAACCAACGCTTTTCCCTTAGCGTGATCCCCGCAGTACCCTTCATGTATCTCCTTCAGCACTTCCAACCCCCGCTCCTTAGTCAAACATTTCTAAAAAGGTCCGAAGCGCGACTTCTTGTATAATTCCTCGTTTATCACACAAAACTGAGCCGCTGTCTTAGTCTCCTTTATTGTCAATCTTTCTGCACCCTCCTTTGCCTTAAGTAGAATATCCCAGATAGGTGTATGCCAATCATCCTTCACTTCCAGTTCCATAATCTCCTTCCCTTTCTCCACGCTGCTATGATCCAGTTCCATCAGCGTGATTTTTTGAGTATCACAAGTCCCCAGTGCACCTGCTATCCGAGCGAGATGATCAGCCCGAGTGTTTTTAGCTCGCGGAAAATGTTCTAGTTTAAACTCTTCAAAGCGTGCCGCCTCCTCTCGTAACTTATTCAAGTATACCGCCATTCGCTCTTCCTTAGCTTCGAAAGATCGGTCGAACTGACGAGCTATCAACTGGGAATCTGTGTAAGCCCGCACCTTTCTTGCTCCCAGATCACCCGCCATCTTGATACCCTGCAACACGGCTTCATACTCAGCCTCATTGTTAGATGCTTTATGTCCCAGCTTAATTGTGAACTCCAAGTTTTCTCCTTCCGGGCTGGTTAACACAATACCCAGCCCTGCTCCAGATACCATAGTCGAGCCATCAGTGTGCAACGTCCATGACTTTACCTCCTCATTTGAATCAGATGGGCGCACCATCTCCTGCAAAAAGTCCGCCAACACCTATGCTTTGATAGCTACCCTTGGTTCGTACACCACATCATACTCGCTCAACTCCACAGCCCACTTCACCAATCTTCCTGACACATTTGGGTTACTCAGGACCTGCTTGAGAGCCAAATTAGTATGCACCTTCACCCTGTGGCTCAAAAAATATGGCCGCAGTTTCCTTGTTGTGCAAATTAACGCGAAACCCCCTTTCTCAAGCTCGAAATAACTCAGCTCAGCACCCCGCAGCATCCTGCTGATATAATAAATAGGCATTTGCGTGCCCGCAACTTCCCTGATAAGCACCGAGTTTACTGCGACCTCCTCAACTGATATATATATGATCAGGTCTTCCCCAGGCATTGGCTTAGTCAATAGTGGTATTTCAGCCAGATACTTCTTCAATTCCTCAAATGCCTTCACTGCTTCCTTTGTCCACTCGAACTTGGATCCTTTCCAAAGTGCCCTAAAAAAGGGGACACCCCTCTCTGCCGACCTAGAAACAAAACGGCTAAGACCCGCAATGCGGCCTGTAAGTACCTGCACGTCCCGTACCATTTGAGGGTGTGGCATCTCCAAAACAACTCGCACCTTTTCTGGATTAACTTCAATCCCTCTTTCCATTACCATGTACCCCAAAAACTTTCCAGACCGTACACCAAACGCACATTTCTTCGGATTAAGCTTCATCCCATACTGTCTCAGTATAATAAATGTTTTCCTCAAATCCTCCACATGGGATTCTTCTTTCTTGCTTTTAACCAACATATTATCGACGTAGACTTCCATAGTGGACCCCAACAGGTCTTTGAACATTAGATCCACCAGCCTCTGGTAAGTCACCCCAGCATTCTTCTGACCGAAGGGCATGGATACAAAACAATAAGTCCCGTAGAAGTAAAAAAACTCCTCTTGGGCTGATCCTCCTTTGCAAGAGGTATTTGGTGATACACCTGTGAAGCGTCCATCATACTCAACAGCTCGCACCCCGAGGTTGAATCCACCAATTGATCAATTTGCGGCAAAGGATAATGATCCTTTGGACAGGCTTTATTCAGATCGCAAAAATCCTCGCACATTCTCCACTTTTGTCCTGGCTTTGGCACCATCAAAACATTAGATAAATACTCAGGAAATTGAATCTCTCGTATGTGGCCGGCCTTCAGCAATTTTTGCACCTCCTCCTCGATTACCTTATCCAACTCAGGCCCAAAATGCCTCCTCTTCTGCTTGACTGACCTCGCCTCTAGGTCCGCATTTAAATGATGTTGTGAAACCTTAGGAGATACCCTTGTCAATTATCCATCCCCAAAAGCGAACACATCCCGAAATTCTGTCAACAACTGTACCAGCTCATCCTCAATGTTTCAGCCATTAAGGTCCCCACCCTCGTAGTATACTCTGGGCGACCTTCCTCTAATGAGATCTTCATCAATTCCTCAGGTGGTCGAACATAATTCTCCTGTTCTTTTACCTTTTTCGCACTAATTACTCCTTCTGGAAAATCGTCATCCCTTTCGCGCTTATTCTCAATCAACCCTTTCCTTACCGTCATTTGGTAACACGACCTCGCAACCTGTTGTTCAGAAATAACTTCTCCCACTCTATCTCCTAGTGGATACTTAATACTCATGTGATAGGTCGATGTCACTGCCTGGAATGCATTGAGGGAAGGTCGGCCTAATATGGCGTTATATGCCGACCTCCTTCGGACTATCAAAAACTTCAAATTCCTCCTAACTTGCAACTCATTCTTCCCCAACACCACTGTCAGTGTCAACGCTCCTTCAGTAATCACCTGTGCCCCGTTAAATTCATATATGGGCATATTCACAGGTCGCACCTTGGTTTCCAACTTCATTTGCTCCAGATAATCTGTGTATATTATATTAACCGAGCTCCCATTATTCACAAAAATTACACCAACCTCGTAGCCTGCCACCTCAGCTTCAATTACCAACGCATCATTATGATCCTCCTGCATCCCGTGTCGTTCATTAAGACTAAAAGAGATGACTGGTCCAACTATCTGAGGTCGTTGACTCACACTAGCGACCTCCCACGTTCCCGGGCGAGATGACTTAACATTATTCTTCCGCGCACTATTGGTATCGCCATCTGTTGGTCCACCCGAAATTATATTTATCCTTCCCTTATTTCTTCTCGGACCGGTATTTCCCTGATATCCTTGTTATGGCTACCTCGCGACCTGATCCTGGGGTGGGTCCCTCGGTGGTGGTGGAGGAAATGGTTGTCTCGGTTCCCTTGACTCTCTATCCTTATAAATAACTTCCTTTAGGTGCCCAACTTTTATGAGCCTCTCGATCTCCTCCCTAAGATGCATGCACCTCTCCGTGGAATGCCTTAAATTGTTATGAAATAAACAAAAGAAATCAGACTTGGGATTGGTGGGGAGCGGTGTGCGATCTTCCGGTCACTTGATGTCATTAGGTATCAAGCGCTTCATTATAGTAAACACCTTAGCCCGCGGATAGGCCAGTGGTGTAAAATCCTCATTCCTCCAGTTTTGCATATCTATCTCCGGCCTCGGAATGCTGCCTCTTGTGTTGGAGACCTCTACGTTTATTATGGTTTCGATTTATCTTCACCCCTTTCCCCTTATGTTTATACTTACGGATGTAGGACTCAGTGGTTGAGGTAGAGCTGGAAGAATTCTCATGTTTTCGTTTACTCCGGCCCTTCCTCCCATGTCTCTTAGACAGAGACTTTCCGCTTTGTTTTGTCTTCCTGGTTGTCGATTTTTCTTCCTGCTCGCCATTCGGTCCATCAGCATTCTCTTTCAGAGTACCCAGCTCGCCTGCTAGGTACCTATTCAGCTCTTCCTACTTCTCTAGAGGAACGAAATCCATAAGCCCATCTAAGAATCCCTTTTTGATTTGACAGGGCTTATCCTTGGGTAAATCTTTCCATTCCTTCGTCCCTATATGAACCACCTTTTGTGGTACGACCTCCGGCGTCTTCGCCTCCAAATCTTCTGCCTGTTCCTTTCCATTACGCTGTTTTGGGGAGGGCGGTGGTGCATCACCCAAACCCTGAACTACCGGTTCCACTTGAGAAGGTGTTTGTACGTCTTTTACTGGTTCTTCTTCATTGATATCCGCCATCTGGTTCTTCTTCTTCAGTTTGTTCGATCCAGAACCAAAGTCCAAGGTTCTGGGTAGTATGTTTTTATCTTTCATGATGCGTTTGTGAATTTTCTCACGCCTTTCGCTCAAGGACTCGTTGTTCCTCTTTCCCACAGACGGTGCCGCTTGATAAAACCAAAAAGATTGGTTACCAAGAATAGGGGCACTAACCTCAGATATGGGATTAGCGACCTAAAGCAACCTCCAAATTTGTCGCAGCGACCTGATAAGCCTCCTAAAATCCTCCTGGCGACCGAGCCGATCCTGCAAAAAAACACCTCCAGCCGAGTCGGGTGACAGACCCGGCGAAGGTCCTCCGATGCTTAAGTCAGATAGTGCGAGAGATAATTCAGAGATCAATCCGTCAATAATGATGATTTCAACTTAGAAAATAAAGAGAGGTATACACCTCTTTTATAGAGACAAGAGAAGTGCTCCCCAAGCTAGGGTTTCCTTCTCTCAACACAATTCCATAAATACCGTGACCGACTTAGAATTAGGATTTCTCATGTATGCTAAGTTTTCATAAATAATAGATCTCTCGCTTAAATTACCAGAATAGGCCTGGGCCTGTTATTCTTTCCATATAGTTCGTCGGGACCCCATAGACCATCCATATAAGCCCATTTGGGCCTGATATTTATAAAGCCCTTAACCGAGCTCAGAAGCTAGCGCCCAACACACAATATGAGAACTCATCCTCATACTTCAGGTCGCTACTTTTCAAACCAGCTTGCTCACAACCCAGAAAAAACCAACCAGCTCGCTCAGGTCCCAGAAGAAATGCTCCTTTCAGGAAATGAGGTCGCTTAGCATAAATACCTACGTATATCACGTATGAATTTTTAGTGCCATATCATGTGGTACTAATACATTAAAACTAACACGTTAATGTATAGGATCACGAGTATAGAAAAACACACTAAGAGTTGCTAATATGCAAAAATAGTCCCGCTATTGTATAATATTTGCAATGTGATTTTAATATATCATATACTAAAATGTTATTTTATACATAGCAACGGTGCTATCTTATTCACTTGTAGTGCTAAATTTATTTTCCTATATAAGTGCATCTCATACTTTCTCTGGGGAAATGTAAAACTTTCATTTTAAATAATATAATCTATCTATATATATATTAAAGGAGAGGTCTGGAGAGAGAAAAAATGCCACGTAGGAATTTTTATTTTCTTTTTTTAGTTTTGTAGAGAAGAAATGCCATGTAGGATTATTTTCTTTTTTTAGTTTTGTAGGAATTTTCTTAACATAATTATGATAGATACCTTATTTAATTAATTATGATTTGCTTTCTTTTTTTAATTAAAAAAGCCACCTAGGATTAGTTTCCTCTTTTAGTTATGTAGGAATTTTTTTAACATAATTATGATATATACCTTATTTAATTAATTATGATTTGGTTCCTTTTTTTAATTAAAAAGCCACTTAGGATTAGTTTCCTTTTTTCGTTATGTAGGAATTTTCTTAACATAATTATGATATATACCTTATTTAATTAATTATGATTTGGTTCTGTTTTTTAATTAAAAAGCCACTTAGGATTAGTTTCTTCTTCTAATTATGTAGAAATCTTCTTAATATAATTAGAATAGATACTATAATTAACATTAAAAATAATAAGAATTAATATTATATATATATATATATATATATAATCACTTATATGTTATTTTTAGCGTTCTTTTACGTTTTTTTGTTATTTCTTTCATTTCGAGTCGAACAATATCAAATCAAATTTGTCACTTTTTCTCATAAATAATTTGATCACTTTATTTAATTAAATTATACAAAAATGCCCAATATAATATAATTTGATATTATTTTTATTGGCTATCAACATGTTGTTTATAAAACATTATTACGATTCAACACTTTATTATTTGAATTGATCTCATAAAATAATGTATTTTGTTATTATCTCAGAAATCGCGTAAACAATACAACTGTAAACCCAACACTAAGTGGAATGAACACTATGACATCAACTACAATATATTTGGAAAAAGATCAACTAATTCCAAAACAAAAAAAGGGAAGGCCGAATCTGAATGCAAATGGCTAAACACAGAAAGCATTCATGTCATACTTAATATCATTTGAAGTTCAAAATCGAATTTATTCTGTTTGGTGCATTTATATTTTACATACTAATCGCTTCAACATCATTGTAATATTTATATTTTATTAATACTTATACTATTAATTGCTCATTATGCGGAAGAAGAAAAATATCTTCACATGAAATTGTAGCAGACATACAATCCATACTGGACATTGAAAACAATATATAAAACAATGTAAGAGAGAAAATAAATCACGTAGAATTATTTTTATTTTTTTAATTATATAGGAATTTACTGAATATAATTAGGATAGATGCCCTAATTAATATTAAAAATAAAAAGATCATTTCTATACACACACACACACACACCACACACACACACACATAATTTTTAAAATTATATAAAAATAACAACATAATTCAACATTTATTTTATTGGCTATCAAATATTATTACGATTCAATACTTTTTATTTGAGTTGATCTCATAAATAATGTTTAATATTAATGATGATTTATTTTACGATTCAATACTTTTTTATTTGAGTTGATCTCATAAATAATGTTTAATATTAATGATGATTTATCTTTTTTAATTATGTAGAAGTTTTCTAAACATAAATAGGATGAATACCCTAATTAATATTAAAAATAATTAATAAGATCATCAATATATATATGTGTTATTTTCTTTTTAATTGTGGGCCCAACAATATCAAATTCGTCACTTTTTCTCTAAAATAATTTTACCACTTTTTAAATTAAAATATGCAAAATTGCACAATGAAATACAATGCAGTATTTGTTTTATTGGCTATAATCATGTTATTTATCAAATACTACTACGATTCAATACTTTTGATTTGAATTGATTTCTTAAAATAATGTATTTTGTTACTATTTCAGTAATCATGCAAAACAATACAATTGTAAAACCAGCATCGAGTGGAATGAACAATGTGGCATTCACTATAATAGATTCGTAAAAAGATCAACTAATTATTTGTTAGTTTTTGGTGATATTGATCCACAAAGTGGTAGCAAGAGAATTACAGTAGAAAAGAGATCTGATAATTTGAAAGGTATCAACGAGTTGCATCATTCGTACATTGCTCTACACTATCCATTACTATTTCCATGTGGTGAAGACAACCAAAGGGAAGATATATCTTTTTCTGAACCTCGAAAACCTAAAGGCAAGGGTAAACAATATGTGAGCCAGATGGAGTTCTTTTCTCACCGATTGCATGAAAGAGACACGGAGGTACTCACTATTCTATATAGTCGACGACTCCCACAACAATTTATAATTGATGCATATACGATTATTAAATCTTCAAAATTGTGGTACGTCAGAATTCATCAAAAGAAATATGAGGTGAGAAGTACAGTGGGATTCTTGATGTAGTGTTACGAGGTGAAACAGATGGCTCAAGTGTTGGTACTCATGTTGTCTTGCCCGCGACATTTACTAGCGGTTCTTCAGAGGGTCGTTTCCTATAATTTTTATCTATTACTGAATTGTGTAGCTCATTTAAATGTTAAGTAGTGTAACCAATTTACATCTATCAAGTATTTATTCAAATATGTCAATAAATGTAACTATAAGTTCACTATAACATTCTATTAGAACAAATGTGGGGATGTAGAGGATAAAAAGATTGATGAGATCAACATGTATTATAATTATCATTACATTTCTCCATGGGAAGCAACGTGAAAAATATTAGTTTATGAAATTCAATATAAAACTCCAACTATCATGTGTTTAAGTTTTCATCTTCCAGAAGAGTATAATGTATTGTATAACGATAATGATCAGTGAACACAGTGAAACGTAATTCGAGGCAAGTAAGAAAAATCGGGAAGCACGGAGTTGCCTTATGTTGAGTTTCCTAAAAACTTTTTTAGTACTAAAAAAAATAAAAGAATGGACACTTAGGAAGCTAGATTTGTTTTTATTAATACGAATTTACTATATTCCGCCAAAATTGATAAAGTCATGGATGCAGTACATTTAATCAAGGGCGGTGTATTTCTCATTTATAGATACAGATGATGCTTTCTACAACTGTTAATCTAATAGTGAAATTGTTCTTAATGTAATATCTAACGACATAACTTCTCTTCATATTTCAAAAGGAAGAACTGGACATTCCAAATTTAGGGTTACTTTTAATATTCACCAAGATTTTGATCATTACTGGTACTCCACTTGCAAAATTAATGAATGATGCGCATGTCATTATTTGGGACGAAACTCCAATGATGCACATTATTTTGAAACTTTGGACAAAACATTGAAAGATGTGATGAGATCGTAAAATAATTATAATACGCAGCTTCCATTTGGTAATAAAATAATAATTCTTAGTGAAAATTTTCATCAAATTTTACCGGTTGTTCCAAAAGGCACTAGACTAGACATAGTTCACATAGTGATCAAATCTTCGCATTTATGGACTCATTACATACTTTCGAAGTAGACCGAGAATGTGGTGCTGCAAAGTTACAATTCAGATCCCAATTGTCAAGTTAAAGAATATTTTCAACTCGATAAATAGTATATGAGATGTAATCGTTGGAGGACCAAATGATGGTATAGTTCAAATTGAAATCCAGATTATCTATTATTGAAAGATGATGTTAACCATGTTCTGTCAATAGTGGCGAGCACATATCCACAATTCGGAAAAACTACTGAATGCTTCACTTATTTGRAGGATCGTGCTATTCTTTCCCCACAGTTGATGTCGTCGATTTGATTAATAAATATATGATGTCATAAAATGATGGAGAATGTAAAGTATATCTTAGGTCTGATAATACATACAAATCCGATTCAAACATTGACATATTGTAGGACGTCTACTCATCAGAGTTTCTAAATACCATTAAATATTATGGATCCCGAACTATGAGCTAAAGCTAAAAATTAGAATTCCACTCATGTTGTTGAGAAATATCGATCGTTCCCTTGTATTGTGTAATATTGGTTGTTGACTTGACGATCATACTGTATAGTCTAATATTTATCAAGGAAGCAATGCAGGTGAATTGTTGTTAATCCCTAGAATGACTGTCACACCATCCAATCCGAGGTTGCCTTTTAAGTCCCAATGATGAAAAATTCCTCTGATTGTGTCATATGCTATGATGATCAACAAAATTCAAGTGCAATCTCTCTCTCTCTCTCTCATGTTGGACTTTTCCTAAAGAAGTCAGTTTTTAATCATGGTCAGTTATACGTTGCTATATCAAGGGTGAACAATCGCAAGGGTTTAAAAATATTGATCGACGATGATGAGAATAAACATAGTAACAAAACTATAAATGTTGTGTATAAGGAAATTTTTCATAATTTGTAAAGTACATTTTGTATAATAAAAATCCTTTTATGAAGGTTATCATTTTGAATACTATTCAATCTTTAATTAATATTTAGATGATTTATATATAGGTAGCGGTTATGGTCAAAACATCTCTGGTGTGAGTTCTTATCGAAATACATACACACAAACACATATATACATAACTTAAGTATACATATATACAATTACTTATTTGAATATTTTAATACATTTAAAATAATTATTTTTATTTTATATAAAATAAAATAAGAAATTATCGTGTAAACGCACGGGTATAATACTAGTTACAAGTTACAACAGCAATCGACCAAATATTTACAAAGCAACTAAGGTCCTAAAAAAACTAGGAAGGAAACTTTTTTTTTATAAGAAACTACTAATAAACTACAACAAACTAAAGCAAATAAACCATAATTAAATAAGAGCAGAAATAAGAAAGTTATAAGGTTGTGTCGAGCCTGCTCCACTCTATTGCGGGCGGTCTGATGAACTGAACTTCGATGTCTTCCTGCGCGTGAAGCGAATCGGGATTGTGTTGTGGGTCAGTTTTGGCTGCTCCATAACTAAAGGAGAATGATTCATTTGAATCGACGAGCCTTCCGATCCCTAGAGTGAATCCATACCACGTAGATTGAATGTATATGGGCATTCCTAGGAATTGAGTGTTTTCGCCATCTCCAAAATATCAATAACTCAAAAACTGCCGCTAGAGTGAATCCATATCACGTAGATAGAATGTATAGGGGAAATTCAGTGTTTTTGCCATCTCCAAAATATCAAGAACTCAAACACCGACCGGCAAGTACTCAATTACTCAATTCTGACAATGAAAAAGACACAATTCCATTGTGCGATCACCAAAAATAGCAGCATTAAAAACACAAGAAAAAAATAATACAATTGATATAAAGAGCTATTAAAAATACATTGCTCTTTTTAATATACCAATTATGCTATTTTTATATACTATTAATGTTGTTTTTATATTAACAATGCTATATTTATATACTAAAACTCTAGAATTGTTGTTTTAATAATAACAGTGTTATTCATATATACGAACGCTGCTAATTTATATATCTTGTAGTGCTGATTTATTATAATTTTGGTGTCACTCTTATGCAAACATATCCACATTATTGAAGGAGGCGATATACCAATAACAGTGAGGATTCATGAATAAATTAATCTCATTAACTCATTATTATGTATTGTTGTCATTCATCATCACAATTACCAACTCCCAAACAATTACTTATAATGCTTAATTTTCATCCATCGTTAAAGAGAAGATCATTCCCCATGTATTCCAAGTTAAAAAACTGCTGCTTCTAAATGATCGTAGTAGCAACAAATATGAATGCCCAAAGATTAAAATAAAAAAGAAGAAGAAGAAGAATAGTAATTTAAAGCCCTACACCTATAAGATTAATTTTAGGAATTCAAATTCCTTCTATATCAAAGTACCGAACCAACGCAAATATCATCATCACTATTCAACATCAAATAGAGATTGAAGAAATTGTCCAAAAAATACCACCAAACAATTTAAACCAAAAATTAGAAAAACTAATCGAAAAATCAATACTGGAGCCTTTTACGCCGCCGCACCCACATTCTAATCGGTCGTAAATTGCCAAGGCATTCAATTCTGTAAATTTTAAGATCAAAGTGTCTCCACATGAGCAATTTAAAAAGTCAAAACAATCAGTACATTTCTAATCAGTCACATTCTAATTGCTGATCTTAAAATAGGCAGATGAATTTAACAATTCTAAGAACCATATTAAAAGAAAAAAAAAAAACACTCCACGATAGTTCTAGCGAGGCACACGACTGTAAAGAGAAATTTTTTTTTTCTTCTTGAACTTAGGGCGTTTTTACACTTCACCTTCTAAACTTTTTTTTGGTGCAACTTGCCTCCCGAACTATATGAAAATTTCACTTTACTTTACCTCCTGAGTTCGTTTTCCGGCAAATTTTCTGGCGGAAGGTGACACACACGCGTATGTTGAAGGGTAAATGCGTCTTTTCACTCTTAGAACAGGGATATAATAGTAAATTACTTCTTCTAACTACCACATATACATATACATTCGATCTTGCCCTCAGCCCTCATTGTTGCCCATCTGGTTCCCGGCGAAAATGTGGAAGAAGACCGGCGAAGTCATTGTGGATGACTTTTGCAATTGTGGAAGGAACGCCGTGCAGAGAACATCTTGGACTCACCTCAATCCTGGTAGGAGGTACACAACCTGCAGCAAGTTTCGGGTAAGAAAACTTAACTCTGATTGAGATTTTGTCTTATTTTTGTTGCAATGAATGATTTGAATGTGGTGAGAATTTTGGATTGGGGAAAAATACTTAAAGCTTTGTGATTAAAAAAAAAAAAGCCCTATTTTTTTCAAAAAGTAACTGTTAGTTTGGGGGTTAGGTTGAAGGATTGTTGAAATGAATTTGTTGAATGTGGTGGGAATCGTTGATTGGATGAAAAATCAACAAATGATTTTAAAAAAAAAACCCCTAATTTTTCAAAAAAAAACAAAAACTAATTATGCCCTAAAACAGGTCATTTGTTCAATCATCAAAATTATTTATTGTAATTTTGGATGTTCAACTTGTTTATTGTTTAATTGATCCAATATCTGTACACATATAAATCATGTGCATTTGCTAAAACAGGTATCACTTGTATAACTTAATGCTATTGATAGATTAAGTTGTACAATCGTATTTGGGTTGTTTATTGGTTAGAAAAATACTTAAAGATTTTATACTGATTATGGAATAAGTATAGAAGAGCAGGGGTGTTAATTAGGTCATACCAATAGCCATAACCATTTCACAACCTTGATTCATATTAATTTTATTTTCTTATTGCTTGTTTTAATGTCAAACATCTCATATTTTATTTGTATTATAGGAAATTGGGGGTTGTACCTATTTTTCGTGGGTTGACGCTCCAATGTGTGACAGAGCATGACAGATAATTCCTGGATTGCTGAGACGTGTGAACCGACTTGAAGCCGAAGTCCGTCGCAAGAATTTGAGGGAGAAATTGGTTTGGGTGGCTTTGGTTGTTTCATGGTCTGTCATGTACCTCTTGAAGAAATGATGGTTGTGGATGATTGTTGTAGTATGGCTATTGAAGTTGCAGTAAACTATTTTAGTATTGTGGTTTGTGTTAACTATTTTAGTACTGTGGTTTGTGTTAACTATTTTAGTACTGTGGTTTGTGTTTTAGGACATGAATGAGTTCTAATTTTCCAATGTAAGGGGAATTCATAACATGATCCATTAATGTATTCCAATTATCTATTAATATTCATGACATGATCCATTAATGTATTCCTATTATCTTGTAGTTTACTACATCTGTAATGATTGATCTGCTTCAAYATATAACTTGCCAAATGATRAAAAAAAATGGAGAAACTTCACTTCACTAGTTGAACATAACATTCATTCAAACCATGCCAACCCTAAACTATATTAACATATATAACAACTTAATGAACAAAACATGGAAATCAAACTGCATTCAAGATTAACATTTCTGTTCCAAATAAATGATACAGTGGTTCATCAAAATATACTGCAGTGTATCATTAAACAGCAAACAAAAAAAAAGACAACTAATTGCCTCATTCACCAAAACACAAACAAATGACCACTGATTCATCAGAAGTATATGGACAGAATAATTA
>BMAC01000243.1:707866-747223 GCA_014905375.1 Phtheirospermum japonicum
TAACATTCCAAATCCAACAAAAGTAAATAAGCTTGACTACATCTGCTTGCAAGGTGGTAGAGCTTCTTCTTGGGAGGTATGATATGGCCTTTGAGTGTCTGATGCTTTGAACATGGAGAATAAAACATCACGTCTTATGTGATAGCTGCTTTGGTCAGATATGTCCCATGCAGGCTTAACCAAAGTCACTGAACTAGGGTGTGGAGTTGAGATGCCTACTTGCATTGGCCATAGTGCTTCTTGTCACCCTTGAAGGAGACTGAACACAATATTAAATTAAAATAAATGAGTAATAAATAAATATTAACCTAAGAAATTCGGGAAAAAAAAGATTAAGAAAATTGAAAAATAAATAAATACCTCCTTGTTCTTTGAACTTGGATTTGCTTTTCCTTTCCTTCTCTTTATTGTCTTTGACCTTTCACACTCAGACCCTTCAAACAATATTTTCTTAGAACTCTTTTGTACTCTCTCACATTCTTCCATTGCCTGCACAGCCTGTTCAAAATAAGAAATCATTTGGTCATAATTGTTATACAATCAAATGGTAAAAAAAAGCCAAACAATTTATTTACCTCACAATCACCAACATGTGGCTCTTTTTCAGGGGCTTCTGGAAAATTGAAGCCATCACCAGCATGTGGCTCTTCCTCATGGGCTGCTGGAATATCCAGACCACTAGAAGACTTTGTCTCTTTCAAAAGAGGACAACCCTTAACATTGTGGTTTGGTTTCTTACAGTTTGAACAATGCATTGTCACACCTTTCCTTCTGATTCTGACACCTTTTGTTTTTGTTACAATGGACTTCTCAGGCTGCGCACTTACATCCTTCTTTCTTGCATATGTCTTTGGCCTTCCAGGAAGCTTCTGACTCACAGGAGGTATAAGAGGTGGGTAATCAACCTTTGGCCATTCTTCCCTGGCATTAAGTGCATTCATCAGGTGGGAATATGTCTTCATAAAGGTATCTTTGCTGTACCACTTGCTCACATATGACTCAGGGGCATAACCCATGCAGTAAAAAGCACATATTGCATGTGCACATGGAATACCCACTAGTGCAAAAAAGTCGATTAGAGGCGCTGTATAAGTGACGGTTCAAAGAGAAACTGCTGCAAAAAGTGAAAAGGTAGCGCTTATTAGCAAAGAACCGTCACTTATAAATAAAAAAAATTTAAAAATTTGTCCGGGTGGCGGTTATTGAATACCAACCACCACCAATAATATTTCAAGAGGCGGTTGCTTTAGGAAGCGTCACAAAAAAACAATCGGGCGGCGGTTCTTTAAAGAAGCGCCTCTTATAAAGCACCACCAATACTGCGATCGGGTGACGCTTGTTTGGATAAGCGTCACCAATAACTCCGCCAGGTTTTGGTGTCGGTTTTTAGTAGAAACGCCACCCGAAGTTAACTACTAGAGGCGGTTGGAAATCACAACCGCCACTTATAAATCAAATAAAATTAGAAATAGCAGCCCCAAATCCGAAACCCCACTATTTTCATTTTACCTTCCCGACGTGCATGCTTCTCTCTAGCTATGCAGATTCCGGTGATCGATCTCGCGCCATACTTGGAATTATCTGGAAAACAGTCGAGGCCCGACAAAGAGAAGCTCGATCCGGAGCTGAAGAGTTTGTGCGATGTGGTCAGCCGAACCCTAAGAGAGACCGGAGCTTTACTAGTGAAAGATCCACGGGGCACCGCCCAAGACAACGACCGATTCCTCGATATGATGGAGAGGTATTTCGAAATGCCCGACGATTTGAAGCTTCGCCAAGAGCGTCTGCAGCTCCATTATCAGGTCTCTCTCACTTCTCGATTTTGTAATTCGAGGCTTGATTGGTGTAATTAGGCATTCTAAAGGGTCATTGTTTAAGTGATTTAACGGATTGTGACCTTGAATTCTATGTTTACTTGTTTCTGTTGGGAATTAGTTGTTTTAGTGATTGTCTGCATTTCACCCCRAAATCAATTYATGCGTTTTTACATACATTTTCCTCAGTTGGATTAGGGCATCGATAAATACAGTGTTGGATGCTTACTGTGTATGTTTGTGCACCTGCTGGTACCTTGCTTGTGTATGTGGGTCTCTTTTATGCATTTTGTATTTTTCAAATAATTTGTGAATATTAATCGCATGACATATCTGCCCAGTGCTCTGTACTGCGTTTTGGGAACATAGCTGAGAACATGGGGCTAAGTAGGTTGCTTCGAATTTGTGTAGCATTTTTGTTTTCTTAATTAAAGCACTGATACATGAACCCTCCTCCTATCCTATCTTTTAGATACCATTTCATTTTGGAATTGAGACGGTGATGTGTTTTACTCGAAATCATTTCAAATTTTACAGGTTTGTCGTGAAAATCCAGAACGACATGTGTTGTGAGATTTATGTGATTTATGTATTTATAAATTGAGAAAGTTATTAGCTACTGAAGAATGTGACTTATGGCAATATGGTATTTCTCGTGTTGATTTTTTTCATGCTTATGTTTCTTTGGCTGAATTTTAATCCTCACTTGCAATATTACAGCTTGTTTGAAGAGGGTGGTGATTGGGAGWGAGAGATTCTTAAATGTATGTAGCACTGTTGATGTAGCTGCAACTTACCTGTCAATGTGAAACAATGTTGGCATATTTGGTGTTCCATAGGAGCAAGAAATCTGCTAGAATCTCAATTGAGTAGTTCTTAATAATGAATAAGTTTTACCAATGGATTCTTGTTTTCTTCGCTTGTTATATATGGAAATATTTTTCAGTTTTTGGTTAATTGATCATAAGTGCTTATAGCAAATAAAATCTGGATAAAGTGAGTTTATTTTTTTCCTTTCTAATTTTTGTGTAGTTGGAAGAGTTAAATCAACGTGCATCGGATAACAGGGATGAGCCTTTTGTATTCCCTGGTGCATTTCTCCAAAAGCCATTACATGTTGTTCAGGTAAGAGAGAGAGAGAGACTTCACGAAAATAAAGGGATCCCGGATCAAGAACACTGGTGCTAATCAACTTTTAATTTTATGACGTACTTTTACGAACATTCTTGACTCTTAGAACCTTCTTAGGAATTTGTAGGTGGTCTACCGAAAAACAAAAAATAGGCCACATTATGCACGGGAAGTCCTATTCTCAATCTTGCTCACTATTACTTTAGGTTTGCTGTGGTAAGGCATTTTCTCACTGTGGCTCGTCAGTAGTTGTTGAGTCCAATATTTTAGCTCATTGAGTGTTTTTTTTTTAAATTATATATACAGTAGAGTTGCACTTCGGAAATATATGGGTGGCTTAGGCGTGATTGGAACTCCCGGAATTAGTTTGAGTTCTTATGCATCAAGAGAGTTGAACATGGAAATAATTCGAGAGAAGGTAAATCGTTTTTGTTTTTTCATAAATAATGATGTATCTCTTATGAACAATCMCATTGTGCTGAATTAACACAAAATAACTTTTGGATCGTATTATGCAGAATGTTAARATATTTAAAGATGTCAAAGGTTGCGATGATGCTAAACAAGAGCTTGTGGAGGTCGTCGAGTATCTGAAAAATCCTTCAAAGTTCACTTGATTAGGAGGGAAGTTACCTAAGGTTTGTTGATTTTATTAATTTTTAAGAGATAATTAAAAATAACTCCCGTGGTTTTTGAATATTAGAAAAAAACCTTGAGGTTTCCTTATGTATTACAGTTTACCCCCTCGATGCCATGTTAAGGGCGAGCTCTTAACAGCATTGGTGTTTATGATTGTAATATTCAAGAATTGGGGGAGCTTTGTTGTACTACAAGGTTGTTTTCTTTCAAGAAACCTTAAAAGTGCACTTAGCATAGCTCTTAGTTATGTCTTAATGAAATCAAGTTTAATAATTATTTATTACATTTTGGTTTTTTGCCTTTTATCTGTTCTTTTCCAACCTATCCTTTTTTTTTGTAAGATACATTAGTGGAAACTCAAGAGGTAATATTGGCATATGTTGAAATTTTGATATTTTAGGGAAAAAAAAATCTCGGATATTATATTATTTGCTAAATGTTTGGTGTGAATATTGTTCTGAAGCCAATTATGCTCTTTGTGTTTCAGTATTTGGACAGTTGATTTGGCATATTTACTGCAAAAGTTTGCTGTAAGATTTACATACTGCACAGTTACATTAGGAGCAAATCCAGATTTTTGTGTAGAGGCATTTTATAAGGTAAAGTTCCATTTTCCTTAAGAAATAGTATTTGTAAGTTACACTAACTGGATTCTGAAGAATGTATTTTCTATTATTACAGTGTGGCCCATAAGATTGATGTAATTATCTGTGGAACGTGTCCTGTGTTCTTTATTTAATTCAATTTACCTTATTTATCCTTAAATATATGCAATTTTCTGCTGAATGATATCCTCAAAAAGCAGAGATGTTATGCTTTGATGAATTTTTAGTTGAAATTAAATGTTGTAGAATATTTTATTTTTTTTCTTGTATTTTACCAATTACCATCTTGCTTTTCCTTCAAAATTATAGGTTGGTTTTACATGAAAGTTTCTTTGTCTGTTATTAATTGCATGTTTAATTGACATGGATAATAATTACAAAACACACACACATACACACAGATTTTTGGGGTATTACCAAAAAAAAACAGAGTTATTTTCAATTTTCTAAAGGAACCCTTGGCGTTTGATTATAAGGTTCAACTAGCCCAAACCTTAGGATTTTTTTTTAATTAATTATTTGTCGATTGGCAAAGAACACTTCTAGAGTCACTTTCAATGTTAATGATATTACTTTGTAGGACCAATTACCTAATGATCTAATAAGAGTAAATATGCTGTTCCGGGAAGCTCGTGAAGCTGGAATCGATATAGAGGTAAAATCCATCAATCGAGTTCATCATTATCTTGACCAAAACTGGAGAATTGATTTAATTGTTATTAGTTCTCTCGTTTATTCTTGTCATTATTTGTAATATTGGAWATTATGGTTTCTGCATGCATTACACAAATGCTCTTTTCTACAGTGCAGATCACTTAGCGCCACAGAAATTTCTGACCTTATCTTGTCTGGAAAATATGTTTGCTATTGCTCTAGTCGATCAGTATAAACTAAGGTATGTTGTACTTTAATGAATCAAAAGTGAATTTTACGTAGGTTTTAGAAATGAACACATGTTTGGCCGTTAAAGTACGTTTATATAAATGTTACAGTTCCTTCTTGCATTTAAGACAACCAAACCTCAGGCGGAATTTCGTAGTTATCCCTTATTTATAAATATGAAATTTGTGGCTGTTATATCATTTCTTTATCAGGAGACTTGGTTGGGATCCTAAACAAGGGGAGAGCCACCTTGATGCCATGTTAAGGGCGAGCTCTTAACAGCACTGGCGTCGTTTGGATATTTCTTTATTTTGAAACAGAATTCCTCGGTGGGCTAGCGTGAACTTGGGCATATTTATAGGCTGAAAAGGCTCTTAATTTGTTTTTTTTTTTTTGTAAAATTATAATGTAAAATATTTTTCAAATATATTGAATGCTTTTGTTAACATTTGATGTTGATTTAATTTTAATTTTCATGAAATATGAATTAAATTGCAATTGTTTGGTATTTTTAGGTTGGGACGAGGATAGGAATAGGATGGACATTTAATTTTTTTTTTATTATTTATTCATGATTTTAGATGGGTTATATTTAAACCGATGTTAATTTTCTCTGGGACAACAACATCAGTTTCTTAATGAACCGATGTTATTTCTCAGTATTATTGGTGATGCTTCTTACTAACTCGGTTCTGTTTCTGGCGTGGGTTTCGACCGAATTTCAATACTTTTGGTGGCGCTTCAAGCTAAGAACCGCCACCCGGCGCCTCTTTTAAGCAAGCGGTTTGAACCCATCGGCCCGTTTTTTTTTACTTTAAGCGTCTGATCGTATAAGAGCGGTTCAGAACGCCTTATCATTGAACCGCCTCTAATCATCTTTTTCCCACTAGTGGACCAGTGAGTTCCCACCTCCTGCAACTACATGTCTCATCCTGTATATTGACTTTAAACCTGGACCCTGTAGCATTCTCAATTTCAAACTCATCTTTCCCATTCCAAACAGCAATGAACCCCAGTGCTTGTTTCTTTAACTCCTCCAACATGTTTGTGATTTTTGGACAGAAATCACCTTCATACTTTGCCATTTGATCCCTCTTCATATGAACACTCTTCATCAAAATGACTCTCACAATTTCTAACATAGTCACAATTGGTTTAGATCTAGCCCCAAGTATCATTGCATTAAAGACCTCTGACATGTTATTCAAACAAATGTCACATTTTGGTTGAGTGCTAAAATGAGACTTCGACCAATTTGCAGGTGGCCTTTTCACCAACCACTCATATGCTGAGACATCTCTTTTCTTCAACTCCTCCATAACTCTTTCAAAGTCAGCAACCCTAGTTGCCCTTGCAGCTTGCCAGAGCAGGTTTTTCAAAGCCAAACCCTTATGAGACAGCTTAAAATTTTGATATAAATACATAACACAAAACCTATGCTCACAACCAGGAAGAAGTCTATCAATTGCATCAATTAACCCTTTCTGTTTATCTGATATAATAGTCCAATTATAAGGGTTTTCTATTTGCAAGTCCTGGATCATCAAGTCAATAAACCACTGCCAACTCTTTTTTGTTTCTTTCTCCACAACAGCACAGGCAAAAGGATACAAGCAATTATTCCCATCTATGCCTAAAGCTGTAAGTAATACACCCCCACAACCAGTTTTCAGATGACACCCATCAAGAAAAATGATAGGTATGCACCCTTCTAAGAATCCCCTCTTTAGAGCACCCCAGCATATATACATCCTCTTGAACATTGGCTGGTCATCAACAAGTTTGCACTTTATCTTTACAGTTGTACCAGGGTTTGAGCTTCTGATCTCTTCAGCATAACTCCATAAACTAGCATATTGCTCAGCACCAGTCCCAATCCCACTTTTTAAAGTTGCCCTCTTATCTCTATACAACTGACTCTTATTAAAAATAAGGCCCTTCTCTTTTTGGATTATTAACTGCATAGACTCCACTAGCCACTTAGGATTACTCCAAATCATATCTCTATAAACCTCAACCAACCACTTAGAGGTTGCATGGGATACCTTCTGAACCCTATGACATGTATGTTTCCCATTCAGAGTTTTGATCTGCATTGTGTCTTCACCTTGAACTTGTGAAGCATAAACTAACCATGAACATTTAACATGTTTACATTTCACTTGCACTTTGTTCCTATCATTAATATTAAAATAGATGTCCTTGCCATTTACCCTAGCATGTTGTCTCACTGCATTTCTAAAACTGTTAGTGTCAGCAAATATCATACCAATTTCAAACTTAGGATTTTCTCCGACCGTAAATTACTGATATTAAAACAGGCACACAACATTTTTCATCGCCTGCTTTGCCTATATGTTAAACTTAACAACATGCAAATCAAATTGATTCACATCACTAGACTAACAAATTAATTAGCACCCATGGAGAAAAGAATTTCATGGAATCCTAATTTTTTCTTTTTTACATCACATATTTTTTTTATTTGAGTTGCATCACTGGACCAACAAATTAGCACCCCTATTTTTGAGTAGAATCCTAATTAATTAGACTGTTTTGCCTGTTTATTATTATTATTATTATTATTATTTGAGTGGCATCACTGGACCTGTAAACATCCAACAATAATATATGTTATCACAGGACTAGAAAATTAGTATCACAGAACCATCAAATTAGAACCAATAACAGGTAGACGCATATATAAACATCCGGGATAAGCACATTTAGCACCAATGATATCACATCACCAACTATGTTTTAATGAATAATATCACATGAACATCAAATTAGCACCACTGGACACACAAATAAACATAATGGAATTTTGCACAAACTTATTAGCCAATGATTAACATAACATTATTTGCACACTACAGTTAATAGACCAGCATTAAACCTTGAAACAAGTCATTCATGCTAATACACAAAAATAAATAAATAAGATCTACTGATACGGACTAAAATATCCATACGTAATATTAATCGATATATGAGTGTAATTATGATAAGCGACCTCATTTCTTAGAGAGAGTGTTCCTCTAGGAGGTGGGCGAGCTGAATGGTTTCAGTGGAAAAGTGAGCGAGCTGGTTTTATAGAGTAGCGACCTGTAGTATGAGGATGAGTTCTCATATAGGGTCGCGACCTCTTATGTTTTGTATGATGTTTAAGCTCGGTTATGGGCTTTGTGAATATTGAGCCTGTGGGCTTAATGTGAGTAATTTATGGTGCTTTGACGGATTATTTGAAAAGAGTAACAGGCCAAGGACTATTTTCGTAATTTAATGAGAGGTTTATTGTTTATGGGAACTTACCATATGAGAGGAGTCCTAATATTAAGTCGGTTGTAGTTTCATGGTGTTTATGGAATTGTGGTATTTATGAAATTGTAGTGGGAGAAGGTAACCCTAGATCAAGAGGGTACTTATTTTATCTCTATAAAAGGAGGTGCTTACCTCTCATTGTATACGTTACATATTATATCGCAGCATATATTGTCTTGTTTTTGAGTAGTAGTGTGAGTTGTGATTTGCTTATTAACTTAAGTATCGGAGGGCCTTGACGGGCCTGTCATTCGACCCGTCCGAGGCGCTGTTTTGTAGGACCATCTAGGTCGCCAGGAGATTCGCGGAGGCTTGGCAGGTCGCTGTGACGTATTTGGAAGCAATTTCAGGTCGCAGATCTCAATTTTGAGGTTAGTACCCCATATATTTGGTAACTCAACTTTTTGAATTTATCAAATTGGTACCGTCTGTGGGAAAGAGGGACATCGAGTCCTTGAGCGAAAGGCGTGAGAAATTTCACAAACGAAACATGAAGGATAACATAATACCTAGAACCTTGCACTATAGTTCTTAGTCGGACAAACAGAAAAGGAAGACCAGGATGGCAGGTGCCGATGAAGGAGACGTGATGAAAGGCGGACAGACATCTCCACAGGTGGATCCGACATTCCAGGGCTTGGATGGTGCGACACCACCCTCCCTAAATTGTCAGGATGGAAAGGAACCAGCGAAAAGCTTGAGGACACCGGAGGTGGTGGCGCAGAAACTAATCCATATAGGGATGAAAGAGTGGAAGGACCTACCCAAGGATAAGCCTTGTCAGATTAACAAGGAGTTTTTAGAGGGGCTTATGGATTTTGTGCCTTTGGAGAAACAGGAGGAATTGCATAGGTATCTGGTAAGCGGGCTGGGTACTCGTAAAGAGAAGAAGGACGATTTTAACGGCGAGAGGGAGGAGAAGTCGGTAATTGAGAAGGCGAAACAAAACGAAGGATATCTTTCTAAAAGATCTCTTCGGGGGAAGAAATGGCAGAGTAAGCGAAAGTACGGGGACACCTCCAATCCTACCTCGGAGTCCAAGACTCACAGGCATGGACACAGAAGGAAGGGGATAAACATACAGCGAGGTCATTCCAAGCACCGAGGTCGCGAACATGACAGACATATTAGTGAGAGTGAAACCCAGACCTCGAGTACGGATGGTGAATCTCGAGATAAAACTCGTAAAACTCGTGGCGGATACAAGGAGGGAAAAGGTGAGAATGAGATAGGACCAGGGCATAAAGCTCTCAGAGACTTGCAGGAGGCCATGTTGAAGTTACAGAAGCGAGTGGGCGGAGAAAATTTTGACGGAGATGAGGGACATCCCTTCTCGGAGGATATGTTGCAGGCCGCGGTACTTAAGGAATATAAGGCGTTGGAGTTTCAGTATCGGGGAACGATGGATCCAATCGAGCATTTTCAGCTTTTCGAGAACGCGAGAATGTTGCATAATTATTCGGATGCTGTGGCGTGCCGGGCTTTTGTGTCCACTTTGAGAGGAATTGCACAGAACTGGTTTTATCAGTTGCCGAGGGAAAAAATTACCAATTATCAGGTGCTGCGAGCTGCATTCTTAAAATAATTCTCCAGTGTGAGACAGAGTGCGAAGATGGCACAGTCGCTTTTTACTATGGTACAACGACCTGACGAGACGTTGAAGCAGTATGTTAATAGATTTACTAGTGCCACCCTAGAGGTACCTATGGCTATAAACGAGATGAAAGTCGGAGCCCTGCATCAGGGACTAAGAAGAGAGGATCTATGTAAATCCTTGGTCAAGAAGGAGGCTCGGACATATGACGAGGTTTTGGCGAGGTGCCATAAGTATGTACAGATAGAAGAAGCTGAGGAGGAGCATCAAGCGCAGTTTGGTCGAGAGGACGCGAATCCGAGAGGAAGTGTGGGGAGAAGTGAGTTTAGAAGGGAGTTGAGGAGAGAGCTTAGGAGGGTAGTGTGCGGGCTCTTAGCCACAAATGCGGCAGTTAGTGGAAAGCAGGAGGAGAATATACAGAGCTATAGAAGTGAATATTTCACACCATTAGCCTACCCACGGGCTAAGGTTTTTTCCATTATGGAGCGTTTGGTGCCTAACGCTATAAAATGGCCAGAAGATCGCACACCGATTCCTACTCATCCCAAAACTAACTCTTTCTGTTTATTTCATAACAATTATGGGCATTTTACCGAAAGTTGCAGGCACCTCAAAGAAGAGATAGAGAGGCTTATAAGGGCTGGGCATTTGAAGGAAGTGATTTACAAGGATAGAGAGCCCAAGGAGAAGGGGCGACCATTGCCTCCACCTCCACCGAGAGATCCACCTCAAAATCAGGTCGCGAGACGACCACAGCAAGGAAATCTAGAACACAACGGTCCACGAAGAAATAAAGGGAGGATAAATATGATCTCGGGGGGACCGACTGATGGGGATTCCAACAATGCGCGAAAGAGACATACTAAGTTAGCTCTCTCGGGAACCTGGGAGGTTACTAGTGTAAGTCGGCAACAACAGATGATATGGCCAGTCATCTCTTTTGGCCCTAATGACTGGCGAGGACTGCAAGAAGATCATAATGACGCATTAGTAATTGAAGATGAGGTGGAGGGTTATGAGGTCGGCAAAATCTTTGTAGATAACAGGAGCTCGGTGAATATCATCTACACGGACTGTCTTGAGCAGATGTAATTAGACAAGAAGGTGCGACCTGTGAATACGCCCATATATGCTTTTAATGGGGCACAAGTGAATACGGGGGGAGAGTTGACGCTGCCAGTGATATTGGGGAAGGATGGATTACAGGCGAAGAAAAATTTGAAGTTTTTGATAGTACAGGGAAGGTCGGCATATAACGTTATATTAGTTCGACCTGCCCTCAACGCGTTCCAGGCGGTAACATCGGCCTATCACATGAGTATTAAGTATCCAGTGGGCGACAAAGTAGGAGAAGTCATTTCAGAACAGCAGGTCGCGAGATCATGCTATCATTTAAAGGTCAGGAGAGGGTTGATGGAAAATAAGCGCGAAAGGGATGATGATCAGCCGAAGGGAGTGCTTAGTACGAAGAAGATAAAGGAGCAGGATAATTCGGTTCGCCCAAATGAAGAATTAATGGAAATCTCGTTAGAAGAAGGTCGCCCAGAATATACTACCAGGGTGGGGACCTTAATACCTGTGACGTTGAAAAGCGAGCTGGTGGATTTGTTGAGGGAATTTCGGGATGTGTTTGCCTTTGGGGATGGGTAACTAACAGGAGTATCTCCTGAGGTCGCACAGCACCACTTAAATGTGGACCCGGAGGCAAGGTTTGTAAAGCAGAAGAGAAGGCATTTTGGGCCGGAGCAAGATAAGGTGATTGAAGAGGAGGTACAAAAGTTATTAAGGGCAGTCCATATCAGGGAAATTCAGTTCCCTGAGTATTTATCTAATGTTGTAATGGTGCCGAAGTCAGCCCAGAAGTGGAGGATGTGTGTGGATTTCCGCGACCTAAATAAAGCTTGTCCAAAGGATCATTATCCTTTACCACGTATTGACCAGCTGGTGGACTCAACGTCGGGCTGAGAGCTTTTGAGCATGATGGACGCTTCACAAGGGTATCACCAAATACCCTTTGCAAAGGAGGATCAGCCCAAAGTGAGTTTTTTCACGTCTACGGGGACATATTGTTTTGTGTCCATGCCATTTGGTTTGAAGAATGCAGGGGCGACCTATCAGAGATTGGTGGATCGAATGTTTAAGGACCTGCTGGGGTCCACCATGGAGGTCTACATTGATGATATGTTGGTTAAGAGCAAGAAAGCGGAATCCCACGTGGAAGATTTGAGAAGGACGTTTGTTATATTGAGGCAGTATGGGATGAAGCTTAATCCCAAGAAGTGTGTGTTCGGTGTACGATCCGGGAAATTTCTGGGGTACATGGTGATAGAAAGAGGGATTGAGGTCAACCCGGAAAAGGTGCGAGCTGTTGTGGAGATGCCACACCCTCGCACAGTGCTTGATGTTCAGGTACTTGCAGGTCGGATTGCTGTCCTTAGTCGTTTTATTTCCAGGTCGGCGGAAAGAGGTGTTCCGTTTTTAGGGCACTCCGGAAGGGATCCAAGTTTGAGTGGACAAAAGAGGCTGCAGATGCGTTTGATGAACTGAAGAAGTACTTGGCCGAGATACCGTTGTTAACTAAGCCAATGCCTGGAGAGGACTTGATTTTATACATATCCGTAGGAGAGGTCGCTGTCAGTTCGGTATTGATCAGAGAGGAGGCGGGCACGCAAAAGCCTATTTATTACATCAGCAGGATGTTACGAGGGGCTGAGTTGAAGTATTCAGAGCTAGAGAAAGGAGGTTTTGCGCTGATTTGTATA
This sequence comes from Phtheirospermum japonicum, assembly GCA_014905375.1. NCBI lineage: Eukaryota > Viridiplantae > Streptophyta > Magnoliopsida > Lamiales > Orobanchaceae > Phtheirospermum > Phtheirospermum japonicum. Next base: position 720,618 of record BMAC01000243.1, read on the forward strand.
GCAAGGAAGCTAAGACCATACTTTTTGAGTCACAGGGTGAAGGTGCGTACTAATTTAGCCCTTAAGTAGGTTTTAGGCAATCCAAATGTATCGGGGAGATTGGTGAAGTGGGCTGTGGAGTTAAGCGAGTACGACGTGGTGTATGAACCAAGGGTGGCCATTAAAGCACAGGTACTGGCAGACTTTCTACAATAGATGGTGCGCCCAGCTGACGTGGGCGAGGAGGTGAAAGCGTGGACATTATATACCGATGGCTCGACCATGATATCGGAAGCAGGGCTGGGCATTGTGTTAACCAGCCCAGAAGGAGAAACTTTGGAGTTCGCGATCAAATTGGGGTATAAGGCGTCCAATAATGAGGCTGAATATGAAGTTGTGTTGCAGGGAATTAAAATGGCTGACGAGTTGGGAGCACGAAAGTTGTGGGCATACACGGACTCGCAATTAATAGCTCGGCAGTTCGATGGTTCTTTTGAGGCTAAAGAAGAGTGCATGGTGATATATCTGGGTAAGCTGTGAGAGGAAGTAGCCCGTTTTGAGGAGTTTAAGCTAGAACACCTGCCGCGAGCTGAGAACACCCGGGCTGATCGGCTCGCTCGAATAGCAGGAGTATTGGGAACTTGTGATAATCAAAAAATCACATTGATGGAGTTGTACCATAGTAGTGTGGAGAGAGGAAAAGAGGTTATGGAGCTCGAGATGGGAGATGATTGGCGCACACCTATATGGGACATCCTTGTTAAAGCAAAGGAGGGCGCGGAGAGATTGACAACAAAGGAGTCCAGGGTAGCGGCTCGCTTTTGTGTAATACATGAAGAGTTGTATAAGAGATCGCGCTTTGGGCCTTTTCTGAAGTGTTTGGCAAAGGAGCGAGGATTAGAAGTGTTGAGGGAGATACATGAGGGATATTGAGGTGATCATGCGAAGGGAAAAGCGTTGGTTGGTATAACTTTGCGAGCTGGTTTCTTTTGGCCAGGAATGAAAGATATGGCCACCGACCTAGTGCGAACATGTAAAAAGTGTCAGATGCATGCCCCGATTATTCATATACCAGCCGTGGAGATGATGTTTATGAGCTCGCCATGCCCGTTTGCACAGTGGGGAATTGATATCGTGGGTCCTTTTCCAAAACCCCCGGGCAACAAGGAGTATATGGTGGTGGCGATTGATTATTTACGAACTGGGCAGAGGTTGAGGCTGTTATTGGGATAAGTGAGCAGCACATGATGGATTTTATTTATAATAACATATTTTGCAGGTTTGGTGTGCCGCGAGTGCTAGTATCTGACAATGGAACCCAGTTTAACGGGAGAAAGACTCGGAACTGGTGCAAGGAGATGGGAATGAAGCAGCGATTTGCTTCTGTGGCACTTCCCCAAACTAATGGGCATGTTGAAGTTACTAATCGCATTATTATGGAGGGACTTAAGTTGCGACTGGAAAAGGCAGGGGGACTCTGGGAGGAAGAGCTCGCTTCGGTCATATGGGCTTATCGAACAGTTCCCCGGACCTCTATGGGAGAATCGCCGTTTAGTCTGGTTTATGGTATGGATGCGGTTATTCCAGCAGAAATAGTGGGGAGCTCGCAGTGTTTGGCAAAATTCAATACAGAGGAGAATGAGAGATTAGGTCGGGGAGCGATCGAAATAATAGATGAGATACGCGAGAGGGCGGCAGCTCGCGTGGAGCATTATAAACAAAGGATACAGGCCGCTTTTAACAAACGGGTCATGCATCGCTGCTTTCAAGTCGGCGATTTCTTATGGAGGCGAGCTGATGCATTGCGCATGACCAAGAAGTTGGAGCCAAATTGGGTTGGGCCGTTTAAAGTGGTGAAAGTGTTACATGGAGGAGCTTATATGCAAGTGGGGAAGTTTTGCCCAGAAGCGGGAATATATGTCATTTGAAGAAGTATTATGCCTAGAGGGCGGTTGGGAGAGGGTAAATCTTGTTTGGAGGACACCTCTCCCATAGTGAAAGTGTGTAGAAAGTGGGCTGGCGCTTCTTTTAGGTCGGCGATGTGGGAGAGGGTAACTCTTGTTCGGAGGGCACCTCTCCCATAGCGAAAGTGTGTAGAAAGTGGGCAGACGCTTCTTTTAGGTCGGCGATGTGGGAGAGGGTAACTCTTGTTCGGAGGGCACCTCTCCCATAGTGAAAGTGTGTATAAAGTGGGCTGACGCTTCTTTTAGGCCGGCGATGTGGGAGAGGGTAACTCTTGTTCGGAGGGCACCTCTCCCATAGTGAAAGTGTGTGTGAAAAGTGGGCTGACACTTCTTTTAGATCGGCGGTGCGGGGAGGGGGTAACTCTTGTTCGGAGGGCACCTCTCCCGCATGAAGTGAGTAGTTGTGTTAAGAAGTTGAGTTAAGAAGTTGTGATGAGAAGTCAGTGATAAGAAGTTGTATGGCGGGAGAAGGTAACTCTTGTTTGGAGGGAACTTCTCCCGTATAAAGTTTTTGAAAAGATAGGTATTCTTGCAATAAAAGGGGTTTTGTCGAGCTATGTTGATGATTTCTTATGATTGAAGTGATTATAATGTTCTTATTTGTGTATATGATCGCTTTTGTGTGGGTTATTTTATGTTGTATATTGTTTGTTGGAGTGGTTCATAAGTCGTGGTTGATTGTTTTATAACCCATGGGATGATTGTTTTATGCGATTTAAGGTTTTTGTATGTTAGCATGATTTGTGATTTGATTGTTATTATGATCTCACGACCTCTTAAGGTGAGTTGTGATTGGATGAGGTTTCACACGACCTGTGTTACTTGGTCGTGTGTAAAGTTGGCAGTTTTGTAGGAATTTTAAGTGCAGGTTTGCAAGTGTTGGGGAGATAAGTTATGAATAAAAACAAGTGTTTGCAAGAATAAATGATTAATAATACAAGTCTTTCAAACGGTTTTATCAGTAGTCTTGTCAGAAGTGGCAGGTGGAGGATTTTGTGCGCTCGGTTCGGCCGCGGAGAGCATATCTTCAAGTGGCACATCTAGCTCAAATGAGAGTTTAGCAGACAGAATGGCTCGACCTTGACATGTTAACCACCATCTGGCATTTATGGGTTGCTTCATATCGCCTTTCCTGGTACTGAACGGGGTCATCTGGTCAACAATAGCCTTCACATCTGGGTCGTAGGTGACTTTAATGGCTGCGAGCTGTTCTTTGATGATCCCGACAGCTTTGCGGATCCATTCTCTGCTCCCCACGGTCATCTTGCCAAGATATAGGGTCGATTATCGGAAGGCCTTGATCAACTCCTCCCAGTATGAACTTACTAACTTTTGTCCCACCTCGCTCACTAGGAAAGTTCGGCGACCCCGAGTGATGCCCTGCTCACGAGCTATCTGGATTTGTTCCTCTTTCGTCCGCACAACATCCACAAGTTTTTTAACCTATTCTCGAAGCTCATTGGCCAGACGAGTTGTCTCATCCGTCAGACTGGCCACTTGGCTTTTCAGAAGGCCGTTCTCCTCCTTGCTTGCACTCAGTTTTTTGCGAGCCTGGTCCAGTTCGCCCTGCGTGAGAGAGAGTTGTTTTGTTTGTTGTTCGGCTTGCGCAGTTAGCTCTTCCCAGGTTTTCTGTAATTCGTTATCTTCGGCGCGGGCTGCGAGCTGGACAACCACCGTGGAGAATAGGGTGTTCAACTGTTTACAACAAACACAAATAAAGAGATGCAGGATTAGTATGTACGTATTAGTAAATGATTTGAGGGTCAGAATTTGATGGAGGATATACCTGAGTTTGGGCACGTTGTTGAAGGAGTGTTTTAATGGCGGCTGCATCCTCGCAATTTGCTAAATCTTTTTCCAAATTCGGCGAGCTGGATGTCGCGCCACCAAAAGTCTTGCGAAGTCGCCTTCGCTTTGGAGCAGGTGAGTTAGGTCTCTTGGCAGAAGTTCGGATGGGTCGCTTCCCCTTTGAAGTCTTTTTAACAAGTTGGCTCTCTTCGAGATCGTCTTCGACTTCCGGGTCCGTTTCTGCTCCGAATGCTTCATTTAGGATCTCATCCACGCTGGGGATCGAAGGTGGGGGTGCCGAAGTGATCTCAGGCTGTGGCTCAGTTTGCGTCATGATTTCTACCGATCCTGAGAAAACGCAAGCTTCACAAAAGGCATCTGTGAACAAGAGTGAAGTATTAGTATGGAGTATGATTGTTTAAATATTAAAGCAACATTTATAACACAGGAGACCTACCAAACTCTGATCGGGTTAACGCGAGTTCCGAGTCAAGAGGGCGAGAGTCAATGCCCACATATCTGAAGATTTTGGACCAGCTGGTGAGCAGCACCACGTCAAATGGGCGCTTGCTCCACAACACGAGCTGGTCGGAGTATTTCTTATATAGAATGGGAAAGTGCTTCAGGCTGGGAGGATTGGATTATTTTGGGGTACGGTCTAGTAGCTCGGTTATGAAAGGCCAGTCTTCGGTATATAAAAAAGCCAGGATCGGGCTGAGTGTTGTAATATTTACATAGTATAATATAGCTCGCCAGATATTTCATGGAGTTGGGGGTTAATTGTAAAAGGGGGACTTTGTACAAAAGTGAGATGTCAATGTAAAATTGATGCAGGGGGAACCTAAATCCTGCCCTAAGCAGCTCGTCAAACAGGGTTATATGGTTGGGGGATGGTCGCAAGGGGTCCAAATGAAGTATGTCGGGTAGGACCATCTGGGCCGTCTTGGGTAGGTTGATCGTTTATTGGAAATACTCTAATACCTCTGGCTCAAGGAGTAGCCAATAATTATCCTTGATCGATTTAGTCAAGAGGGATGAGGGAGGTAGGTCGCTGGCCTCTAGGGAGCGAGCTACGGTTACAAGATTTTCAAGAAAATGCTCGCAAGGAGTTGAAGCAGTGGTTGGAGGTAAGGGAATGCCCTCTGGGATATTTACGAGGGTTAAAGGGATGGAAGAAGAGGTTTCTGGGATGGTTTCACCCTCTGTTTCATCGCGGGGACTGGAGACGGGAGATGAGGGCTGAGTGCGTCTCCTTTGAAGAATGTAAGGGTTTTCACTAGGGTTGGAGTCGGGTGAGAGGGATGAGTTTTGAGGGTTAAGATTGGGGGATGCTATTCTCATCATATATCAAAGCATACAAGGAGGAAAAACAGCATAAAACACAATAATTCAGCAGATGTGACAGATACAATGTATATATGCGCTACTTGTGCGAATTAAAATTCATTAGTAGAAAGGAAGATTGGAGACTTGCCCATTTTAGTATCTTGGAGGTCGGCGACGGTTTTTGAATCTAGTGATATTTTTTGGGAAATTTCGAAGGTATGTGAGCTTTGTTGCAGAGCGGATATGGCGATGTATTTTGGGTAAAGAGGAAAATGAGGGAGATAAGGGGTTTTTGTGTTGGACGGCGGAAAGCTGATGGGACAGGTAGGAGCGGGAAAGTAATTAGGGCTATCAGGAATGTTTTGGGCCATTTATTTTAGGCCCACATGGTTTATTATACTCCGAGAATATAAAGAGGTGACACGTACTCGACATGCTGTCAGTTCGCATTTAATGAAGTTTAAAGGGGATAGGATAGACAGAGAAAGGCGTGTTTTGACTTTTGGGGTTTTGTATGATTGCGTTTTTGAAATTTTTGAGTCCGGATAAGATTTCGGGTCGGAAGGTAACAGTAGTGTGGTTTCAGATCGTTATATATGCACAGTCAAGGACTTGGTCTGGGGACTTGCAGGTCGTCCCCCGCGAGGTGATCATTCTATCTTAAAAGATGCGAGCTCAGGGGGCTGAACTTTTGCAGGTCGCAGGTATACTTGGTAGCTTGCGGTGGTAAGATGAGTATTATAGCTCGATTTTATTGAGCTATGTAATTCTGAAGTGTGGTTTGGTAAAGTGGAGTAGTAATTTGCTTATGTGTTTATGTTTATTTGTTATTTTTAGTGGTTGTTGTTATCTTTTGATTCTGTTTTACATGTCCTACCTGATTCTATACCTAAATCAGCTAGAACAGGGGGGACTAGCTGATACGGACTAAAATGTCCATATGTAATATTATTCGATATATGAGAGTAATTATGATAAGCGACCTCATTTCCTGGAGAGGGTGTTCCTCTAGAAGGTGGGTGAGCTGAATGGTTTCAGTGGAAAAGTGAGTGAGCTGGTTTTATAGAGTAGCGACCTGTAGTATGAGGATGAATTCTCATATAGGGTCGCGACCTCTTATGTTTTGTGTGATGTTTGAGCTCGGTTATGAGCTTTGTGAATATTGAGCCTGTGGGCTTAATGTGAGTGATTTATGGTGCTTTAACGGATTATTTGGAAAGAGTAATAGGCCCAGACCTATTTTGGATATTTAATGAGAGATTTATTGTTTATGGAATTTTACCATATGGGAGGAGTCCTAATGTTAAGTCGGTTGTAGTGTCATGGTGTTTATGGAATTGTGGTATTTATGGAATTGTAGTGGGAGAAGGTAACCCTAGATCGAGAGGGTACTTATTTTATCTCTATAAAAGGAGGTGCTTACCTCTCATTGTATACGTTACATATTATATCGCAGCATATATTGTCTTGTTTTTGAGTAGTAGTGTGAGTTGTGATTTGCTTATTAACTTAAGCATCGGAGGGCCTTGACGGACCTGTCATCCGACCCGTCCGAGGCGCTGTTTTGCAGGACCAGCTAGGTCGCTAGGAGATTCGCGGAGGGCTTGGTAGGTCGCTGTGACGTATTTGGAAGCAGTTTCAGGTCGCAGATCTCAATTTTGAGGTTAGTACCCCATATATTTGGATTTATCATCTACACATCCTACAACTATATTATGGCACACACTACTTTTATATAGACCAACTGAAAATATCATACTTATAGCTATAGGCATACAGTTACTGTACTCAAATATTAAGAAATATCAACATAAGATAAACTAGCATAAATTTAATCTAAAATAAGCATTGACAGACACTGGTGAGGATATCTATTGTAATAGTTAATAGTATTATTTCCCCCACTGCATGATTGCTAAGCACCACTGTGATTAAAAATAGCACCGCAGGAATCTACAATCAGTATATACATAGATCCTAAAAATAATATATTTTTGGTGTTGTATTTTGGTGAATCTTTGTTGATGCTACTTTAGACTGTGTGTTGGTGCTACCAAACTAGCACCTAAATCCCAAACACAAGGAACAAAATAACAACCAAAATTACAACTAAGAGCCTGTCAACTAAAACACAAACCAAGGGAAATAAAAAAGAACTAGAAGAAATTGGAAAAAAAAAATATAAATGCTTAGGGGCATTCTCTACCACTCCAAAAAGATAAGAGAAATCAAACTCCAATGGCAAAGTAACAAACTTGGACAGCGGAAGAATCCCAATACTAACAAAGATTCACCAAAATACAACAACAAAAAACTTAATTAAATACAAAACAAAACATCATTGTAGCACGAACGTTAAAAAACACGGTGTTAGTACAAGGGTTACCCAATAAGCATCATAATGATAACAATCACCTACACCAATTGAACTCGGCACCTCATGGACCAAACCCAACACCCCTATAAACCAAACCAATCCATTTCATAGCTAGGGACCCTCCGTAAACTCCAACCATGAACACAATCCATCAAGTCAGGCCCGAAATCAAAATGGTCGTCACTACAACCCTAAGCAAAAACTGCCAAATTCGCAGTCGTTCGCTTTGGCACTGTCAAAACCCGCCGCCACATAGCCTCTCGCCGCTAAGCCTAGTATAACCACTAGTTTGAATACCTGCGTTTACGCGGTCATATTTAAGAAATACATAAAAAAACTACAATAAATTCAAAAGTGAATTATTAATATCTAAGAAGCTTGACTGGCATAAAATCCAACAAACAAAGTATGATACGAAATAATAGAGTCCACGATTATGTAATTATGCCTTAAATAATAATAACCCATCAGGCCACGATTTTTGACTCTTACCTGAAAAATAGAGTCCCCTCGATTTTCATGAAAATAAATTTTCATCAACTACAATCCAAACCATCAAGCCACAATTTTAACACATCGCATTAACATCCATCAATCATCTGATTTGAACAAAAATCTACCACCATATTTATTGATCACCAAAATTACTTGATAACTAAAAACAGAAGGCTTATTTATGCATACATCACAATTTTATTTCCTTTCATCCTTCCCACTACACACTGAAAAAGGGAAATGGCTTTTGAATATTTTCCTTCCATCCTTCCCACTACACACTGAAAAAGGAAAATGGCTTTCAAAAGGACAACAAAGTCACGGAGAGCAAAATTAAAAAAGAAAAAACTACAAAACACTATAATTCGATAAAATTACAACTCCACCTCCCCTTGAAATGAAGGTAATATAAAATAATCTAATGTCATGTCATCATCTCAAGCTATTACTTAAAAAAAAAGAATCAAAAGATAACTCATATGGTGCATCACATCATCATAAGCACTCAATCAAGGTGCTCCGAGTTTCATTTCCCCTACAAATGGCCTCCTAAGGTACTCAAGTCATTTTTTCGATTATTTTTTTCCAATGATTAATGGCCGAGCTTGCGCTTCTTAACCATATGCATCCATTCTCTTCTTTCCTCTTCTTTAATCAAGCGGAGTTGTTCATCTTCTTGTCGAGCAATTTTTTCATTGGCCAGTAAAAACATAATATGTCAATAATGTACAACAAAGAACATGATTTATAAAAAATAAATTTAAAAAAAGGCTAATGGATTTTTAGGCCGGCTAATAAACATAAAGTTCACATATAGTTACATGTTAATAGTTGGTGTCGTTTAATTAGGTTGTCGAGTTTGTCAAAGATATGTAAACATTCATCTCGAGAAAGAGGAACAATTGTAAAAAATGAAGCATGTGATAATATGATAGCCCATATAACACAAATTATTGGCTAAGAGTCAAAAAAATTTCGAATTCATATCCTTCAAAAAAAATGCAAGGGACATCTTTATATTTCTACCAACTAAATATCAAGCGTCAAATATTTTCTCTAAAAGAACATTGTACAATGAATCAATTCATATATTGGGCGGCAAACAATGGCATACAAAAAGAAAAACCAAACAAATGAATCTGATCTCTCGTGCAAATCACAGACCAAGAAACAAAGAAACAAAACAAATGCAACACCAGCAGGGGAGAGTTTAGAATATGGTACATAACTGGATGAACGTAAAATAATTCTGAGAAATACGGCCAACACCCTAGCAAGATATCACCGGGACACATCCAATAATTCAGAAAAGAGGAAAAAATCTTAATAACAAAACATTCTCAGTCGAATCAATATCAAAAACATGAAATCATACTTTTTGGGAATACAATTCGTAATAAATCACTATGAATCTGAAGAAAAAAAAAACGAATTGCACATACATATATTTAAAAACACATCAACCCTTAAAAATAACTTTAATATAGTATTAGTACTAAATAACCTTAATATCGCAACGCGTAGATTTGAAAAAAAAAAAACACTTAAAAACACAATTGATTTAGTACTAATATATCAAATTAGACCTAAAAAGATAATGTACTATCTGGAGAAGAAATAAAATCACAAACCAAATTGTTATTATGAAAATTATACACAAATTTTTGATTGTGAAATTTAATATCATTTTCGGTAAAAAAAAATTGAATCACAATTGTTGTAAAAAACTCATATCCCAAAGGATATGGACCATATTATCATATATATATGAGGAAAAATGAATCAAATAAAAGGTTTTTAATAATATCCTTTGAAAAAATCGACAATATTTGAAAAAACTATTATTTCCAACATAAATCATGTAAAGTTGCACATTTGATGCAAAAAAATACCTCGTATGTGCAAATGTTTATTTACGAAATCCTCAAGATTCGATGCTAAAAAAATTAAAAAAAAGAAAAACACACACAACTAAGAAAAATATCATGAATATGGACAAAATAAATTAAGCCTTAAATAAAAAATAGCATCAACCATAATTCAGATCTAAAGTAAGATCCAAATGGTTAAAAAAAAAAGAAAAAAGAAACAGAATCAAATAATAAAAATCTGAATCGCATATTTAAATCTTAAAAAACCATGAATCAATTTGGTCAAATCACACATACATAAAAAATGATAAATTAAAAAAAATCAAACAAATTCAATTTCGTGTCACATAAACACGCAAAAAATCACAAAGTAACATATGCAAGACTTAATACAAAGTCCAACTTTATGCGCTAACTAATTTCTCCCGAGTGGCTGTCAGAAACTGCTGAATTGTGGTCCACTCTCTTATTAACTGTCCCGCCATTTATCTCTGATAAACAAAAAAAAAAAAAAATCTTAATCTGGAATTATCAAAGGATTAAGCAGAAGAATGCAAAATGGAAAGCAATTAATCAGATCTGATCTAGAAACTAAAACCCCATATCCAAAATTCAAATACCATCAATTATATACACACTAACTTTGCGGCCCAAACATCAAAGAGAAATATAAATTAGATATACATTGATTATGCACATTAATTATCATACCAAAAAGGGAAAACAAATGTTGATGAAATCATATCGCTATACCTTACAAAGGGAAAAATATTTATTTTCTAACATAAGAAATAAACAATGATAAAAAAAGCAAATAAAAATTTACTAAATGACAGTTTTAGTTCTGTAGCTATACGGGGTTGGCAATAACAGTCCACACAAATCATGATTTACAAAAATGTCCCATAATTATTATAAATTACAATTTAGGCATTATAAGCATGTTAACTTTAATGACTACTTATACTAAACAAAAGCTTCAATCTACATGGTTTATCAAAGAAAAATAACATTATCCTATGGTATCCACTTAACTTGATAAATTGCTCGTCGGTTAGCTATATTTGCATAAGTGACTAATCATACTCCTTTTTCTTTCATTTTCTGTTAACATGTTAATAAACAAATATTATCTCATAATTTTCACAAGAATAAAAGAAACACATCGCAAGATGTTTCGGTCATCCGACAAAGAAAGATCTTATATTTTGATCCTATTAATGAACCATCAGCATGAATCAAGCACAAGAACACCCAGTGTTTCAAAAATATTTGCCAATAATAGCTTTCAAAGCCAAACTTTACCAATTTTAAGTAAATTAGACTTTATAATTAAATCAAACATATAAAAAAAACATATTTTAAAGATATAATCATCTAAGCCCAAAAATAATAATTATAACTCGCGAAACCTATAACTCAAGCACTTAAAAATTAATCCGCAGTTATATAGATTTATTACAATTCTATTTCTCATTCGACAAAATCTCAAATGTATCCTCCTAAAATACACAACACAAAAAAGAGGCAAAACATGAATGTCACGTAAAGAAGGTGAGCCAGTATGAGCCATATGAGATATCTTAGGAATTAATGAATGAAGATTATAAATATACCCAAAAACATGAATCACCTCTTCAAATTGATAGCTTTTGCAAATCCGCTCCTGTAATCTAAAAGTGCAATTAAAAGAAAAATCAGTTCAAAGACAAAGTGCAATTAAAAAAAAGTTGTGGATGCAATGTCCAAAAAAAAAAACATAGTTCATGTAATTTATTCTATGTACTATGAATGAACAATTTTAACATATAACAAATATCAAATACCATATTCAAGAGTTTGCAAGAACAAAGGCATAAAAAACAGATGAAATGGCCATCAAAAACTAATAATAATCTCCTCTTCTGAATCCTTTTTTTAAAAATTTATCTTTCTCCCCAATTTGGACGGGTTTCCTCACACGTCCCCTTATAGACCCGATGGTATCAAGATACACTTGAACAGTTTAATAATATTCGAACCAAGTCCATATATATTCAAACCAAGTTCATATATATTCTAAATCAGATCCATTGACAGAACGGTGAATTAGAAATAGGACTACATACTGCGAAGTAGACCATGACCAATGAAAAAGTAGACCATGACCAATGCAATCTTTATTATGATCTCAAACATCTCCATATCCCTCCTACACGACCCCAAGCAGAGAAGGAACAAGTTCCAAATTAACTCCAACAATATTTGTAATTTGTAAACAAATATCAAAACTATAGTAGCAAGTAGTAACTAATAAAACTAACATACATCCTCCCAAATGTTCTTAAACTCAATAATGCACAACGGAAAACAAAAAACTCATAAACCTTAAATCTTACAATCTTAAATTCAACTGACCAAAGAAGCTTGCAGCACTGAATTAAGACTCAATTATTAGCAAACACTCAATGAAGGCCATCCTATCTCTTTTTCCAGTAGGTGCACTCACTAGTTTTCAAATTATAATATTCAGCAATGAACAATTATAAGAGATACAAAGTTTATATCCAAATCGAAAGGAAATTAATTCAAATTAAAATTGGTGGTTATTTACCAATTCTTCGAAGGGAATTGTTTGCTACTACTGAATTAAACATATAAGTACCAGGAGGAGGCGAAGTTTAGTTACCTGCAAATAAATAATAAAAAAACATAACCCAATTATTTGTTTGTAGGAGAAGAAGCAGAGAAGATGAAGGAAAACTTGAAAATCTTACTAAAAGACCAAAATTTTACAAAAGAAATTTAATTTCGAATGAAATGTGTATGTATAATTAAACCTGTAAACGCAAAATAGAAAAAAAACTAAAGTCAATCTACAAAAAATAGAACAAAATAGATTTGAACATATAGTCTTATACTGGCAACAGGTCATGTCAGAGGGTGTCGCTCACCTCTAACCGCCGGCGCTGCTGGTTATGAAGGTTGCATATGATGTTAGATCTGGCCATTTGCAATCTAAACAAATCTAAGAACATAAAATAAATTGAATAATTGAGGAGACATAAATGGTTAATATGAGGATATCGCAGAAAATAGTGGTGGGGTGTGGAGTTCCTGGGCTTTAGTTCTTTGGTTCTGGAGTTCCTAAGAAGAATATTGAGAGAGAGAGAGAGAGACGGAGCAGATTTTTGACATAAGAGGCGAGCTAGAGAGACCAGCAAACCCTAGCTTCTCAAGGAAGAAAAAAAAAGAAAAAATGTTATTTTATACCTAGTCAAAAAAACAAAAAAGGAAGTTTTTGAATAGAAATAATATGAGAATGCCACATCAGATTTAGAATACACCACAAATTACCAATTGTAATTTGAATGAATCTGTTGTTGACACATAAGTTAGGTGTCAACAACATTAACAAATATGGTTGATTAGTAAGCAACATATAGTGATAAAATAGTCATGACAAATGTACCAAAAAATACCCATTTTTTCCAAGTGCTGGGGACTATTCTTGAAGTGTATTAGGCTTGAGAAATTATGAAGGCAAATTTTATTCTTGTGTGGATCGAGACAATAAAATATAAAGGATGTAGAATAAAAAATAAACAAACAAATTATATAAACATGTAAATATGTTGCTTGAAAATATTCTACTAGTTATAAATAAAGATGTTGCTATATATCAAACTGCTAAGTTATTCATAGAAGAGTTGCAGAAGAACAATAACATGACAAAAAAATAAGAGTTTCCACCCAACAAATTATATAAATGTATAATAACATACACGACCGCACAAACAAAAACCAACCATTGACTCAATAGGGAAATCAATGCACAATTCTTGGACAAGAAAAATACTAATAGAGATGATGTGGAAAAAATCGACTATGATAAAAATCGGAAATCCAATACTAAAAACATATATCTGGGCCGTGATTCTAATTTCAATTTTTATTCCATCGAGAATTTATTCACCAGGTTCATGCCTTCTAGCGGCGGGGATCAGAGGACCATAAATCTTGCTCGAGAAGATATGCGGCAGCCACTGAAAATAGGTCCACGAAGGAAGGCGACAGTGAGGCATAGAGCTCGATGGTTTGAAACTCGTGTTGAAGGCCGTTTTCTAATTTTGATGAAACAAAAAGGATAGTCGAAGAAACTAATGATTTGATCTAAGAGGGTAATAAGTACGTAAAAAGAAAAAAAATGGAAGAATCCATAAAAATAGGGATTGTAACTAATTACATATTTAAAATGACAAAAGAAACACCCAAATTATCTTCTAGGTGTGTAAATCACAAAATATAGGAGTGATCTCTTCAGTCATACTAAACGGAATCAATGGATCAGATAGGTTCTTAGTTCCAACCTAGGAGATTGGTTCCCATATGATCCTATTCCTATATTTATGTGTGTGTATGTGTGTGTTTAGATTCACATGAGAACCCCAACCATTCTATCTCATTAATGGATGAAGGAGATTATCTCTATTGTATTATTTATTTTAACTCAATAATATGTATTGATAATAATATATAGTGCTATTTTTTTACACAAGTGATTCTAACGTTTAGTCATCTATGCTGCTAGTATCGTCAATATTCTTAAAGTTAGTAATGATTTTTTTCCTTACATTTTTCCATATGCAATATGTATTTGAAATCGCATATAATGCAAAGACGATTAATTTGATATATTTTTCAACTAAAACGAATAACATGCGAGTAAGTTATTGCTTTTTTAAATATTGGAGTTTTTTTATATTTAATTTTCCTACATGACATTGAGTTTTAAAACCACCACCACCCACCACCCATCTTTTTTTTTTTTAGAATCGTAGTGTTTTTGTAGTGCATTTGAAGTTATTTTTATACTTTACCGTAATACTATTTTATAAACTAGAGAAAATTATCCCATTCATCTTGATGATCATATCAATGATAATGGTTGAGATTGGTTCTCACTGGACCCAACCACACCACATACGCACGCACGCATACATACATACACACATATAATATATATATATTGATGCATATTGTCGAGAATCTACTTTTAGGTGATGGTCTATATTATTGTAACAATCAATAGTACTTCGGCCATGCTTATGTGCTTTAACTTTTCAGTCTGGTCAAATATGTGAATGCATAATTTACCAAACATGTTTACAATTACGTGTTAGTAATTCTTATATATATATATATATATATATATATATATATATATATGTGTGTGTGTGTGTGTGTGTGTGTGTGTGTGTGTGTGTGTGCGTGTGTGTGTGATTAGATTCAAATGAGAACTATGTCATTATATGTGAACCTAGAGACTCATCCACACCGTTGATTAAATAAGACTAATGGTTAATTTTAAAAGGAAGTTTTGACTCTAATTCAAGCATAATAGGGATTTTTTTGTCTTTTTTAAATCTTTGCAATTAAGACAGTCCCATAATTACATATATTCATTTTCTATAATAAGGAATTAATTGATCTCCATTATAATCATTCTCACCAGATTGACGGGATAATTCAGAATTAATCCATCTCCATTATAAAAAACGCAATTGCTTGAAGAAAAAAAGGAAAACCTTTTCGTTGCTTTTTTGAAAGCACTGCCCGATCACTCATAAAGCAACGATATATATTACAAAAAATGTTAACTCTGCATTTTTATGCTGCAGATTTTCCTCTTTTTTTCGAAGGCTGTCAATTCATATACGTTGTTTTGCTGAAAGCACCGTCCAATTCATATACGTTTTCTGGGTATATGCTATTGCGACAGTACACGATATTGCTATCTTTTATTAACTTTATGGTGGTAATTGAATCTGTATTTGATGTTCGTGTTTGTATGGGATTATATGTTATTACAATATTTATTTATTATTTTTTTAAGGTTTTCCTGTGTGTTTGTTTTAAAGCGAATAACTTGTGTTTGTTTCAAGAATCGAATCTGTCCAGGTAATATGAATACAAAGCAAGAGAAATAGGAATTATTATTTCTAAAATTGACTGTTTAATGTTGATCCCGTGAAGTGAATTTCGGAGAGAGAAATTGGCCAAAATTCTCATTTTTCCACCCATTCGTTTTTATTATTATTTATGTAAGTCCGATCAAATATTTTCTTCATTTAATAAACACATGTTTTTATATAAATCTATTACACATAAGTTTACTTTGGAATAAAGATCAATGTTAACTAAACAAAAACCTAATTTTTTCACAACAATGGTTTTTTTTTTTTTTTTGTTGATCTGTATTGTTTCTGCATCGTATTATTTTGGATGGAAGCATGATGAACATATGGTTTGAGATACCAAAGGTTATTTCTATTATGGTTTTTGTAGTTTTTATATTAACATAATTTAAGCTAATTTTTTTTATTGAAACTATTTATGCAGGTTGTTTTGTTAATGTTTGTATATTGTCTTTGTCTCATTATTTTGATTAGGGAAAGGATTAATTACACGAAATGACGCTTTGAAACAAAGGTTTAGTGTTACCTCTAATGAATTTGTTTTGTTGCAAAATTTTATATTGTAAGGTGGTATTAAATTCCCACTGATAAGCCTCTTGATTTTGTTGTTCGATGTCGCTACAATAGTTTTCTGCGATTTGATAGGTATAAAATTCAACACGAGGTATCCAACAACTCTGTGACAATATCCTTGGTTGGTGTAATGGGATGCGAGCAATTGATTGTGAAGAATCGCTATAGCCTAAGATTTATTATTGAGGTACTCAAATATGCTATCTAACTTTTAATTTGTAGGTCCTTTTAAAAGTGAGTACCAATACTATTATTAATTATTAATATTTCATGTTCAAACACAGAGGTGAGTAGGTAACATAATACCTAATGAGTTGCACTCGTTGATTAACAAGAAAGGACTTTTCAGAATTCAAGTTAAGGCTTCTCAGATTCATATTCGAATTTTAAATTGTCTACATATTTTGATTTTATTGTACGATATGAAGTGTTGCCTCTTGGGAGTTTTGTGTTATTTTAGATTCTCAAATGTATTTGATTTATTAGTCAACCTCTGCGAATGTGTGATTCTGATGGTGTATATTTGATTTTATCTTTACTTTTTTCCCGTCAGGGTAATGTTACATATCTTGATATGACGCACTAATAGTGCAGGACACATATGCAATATGATACAAGTATGAGAATACGTCATGTGTTTAAATCTAAAAAATATGAGTACGGTTGATATATACATATAAAATATTAGAAATTTATATTTTTATAGGATTAAAAATAGTCCTATTAACTAAAGAAAATAAAACCATATAAATATTCAAATTTCAAAGAAACATAAGAAAAGCAAAATATTTATACAATAAAAAGTTATTTTCTTTCGTTTTTAAAACCTATAACCTTTGTACTACCAAATTATCAATTATTAATTATCATTGATCCTCTCTCAGTTTGTGACTATATTCAGATAAAAAGTATGTCAAGAGTCATTTTTTTCTTAAAAAATGGACACTTTATAGGTACGCATTGATTACGAGTTCGCAAAAGTGTCGTATCTGTTAAATATCTGACACGGTTACTATATACACACATAAGTATCTATCTCGAAGTCGGTCACGGCCACGCTTTTGAGGCCGTGTTAGAGGCTGTAATCCGGGCCATCATTCCCGGAAGATGAAGAATAGAAGTCAAACCTTCAAATTCAAAGATGTGGGCGCAAAATGTTATGTCATAGTCATTTTACCTTGTAGCAATAAGTTTATTTTATGGTTGGAGTTGGGCTATCTCATCTTAATTATGTTACTACACCACATAAATAGTTGCGAGAATGAGGAATTGCACTGAGAAACTCAGGGTTTGATAAAAACAACTTAAGAAGAGAAAATTAGTTTTAATCATTATGTTAAACAAGATATTAAATTATAATGTCTCTATTAACAAGAGTACAAATGTTTGTATGATGAAATTTTTCATAATTTGTAAGTTACGTTCATTTCAATTATAATCTTTTAACAAGATTTTTTTATTGAAGATATAATTATGATAAAATAAAAATGATGCAATCACTCGAATATATATTACTAAATTACTAAAGGTGTGTGTGTGTGTGTGTATTTTTCATGTAATTGTGGTATTTTTCTCGTGTTTTTAATTAGAGTTTTATGTTGTTTTTAGTAGTTTTTGAGTCGATTAGTTAGGTTATTAGGTTATTTTTCTTGTTTTATTATTTTTCGAGTTTCTTGTTGATTTTATATTTAATTTGGTTAAATGACTTTAATTAATTTGAGGTTTGGTGTAATTATTAGGTTTTTATATTTAAAATTCATATTTCATAGGTAAAGGCATTGAGGGCCAATATCCAATCCAAGCCGTGCCAAAGTCGGTGCCAAGAGCAAGCTCCTAAATGGCCAGACATTCTGGAATGCTAGCCAAGGCTCGCCAAGGCAAGCTAAAACTCAAGCCAAGGCATGGCGCACACCAGCTTCCTTGCCAAGCTGCGCGCTAGCCCCTGCCAGCAGCTTTGGCGCGTGCGCGCCAGCTTCCTCGCCAAACTGCGCGCCAGTCCTTGCCAGCAGCTTTGGCGCACGCCATCCTGCATGCCAAACTGCGCGCCAGCCCCTTCCAGCAGCTTTAACGCACGCCAAACTGCAAGCCAATGGGTCATTGTGGGTCAAACCCGAAAAATCAAGCCAATTTGGCCCATTTAACCCCAATTAAACCTAGTATAAGTAGAACACAACTCTCATTTTGTAAAAGAATCACTCATCCTCACAACCCATGCTTGGGTTTCGGGTTAAATTTCTCTCTCTAGATCTTAGATTTAATTTCAAGCTTTCCTTGGGTTTGTAAGCTCAAGAAGAATTCAAGACATCAGTTGGATTTTATTTTTGCTATTTCATTCAAGTTTGTTGTTCCTTTCCTTAATTCAAGTAAGCTTTCCTTTAATTTCATGTTTGCTCTTCAATTTCATGCTTGTTCTTCATTTTATGAATTTTGCCTTAGCTCTTAGATTAATTGTTAGATCTTGTGACTTGGCTATGGAATCTAGGTGAGTGACACATCTAAATCATAGATCGAGCCTTTGATCGTTTTTATTTTGAGTATTTCATATACTTTATTTTGGTTTTTATTTTCATGCATGTTTTTATGTTTGAATCCTAGATCTACTCTTCGTTTCTAGTTATTTTTCGTAAAGTTTTTAACTTTCACGTCAACTTTTATTTCCCTTTCTATTGGTGCATTCGATTATTGTTAATTCGTATTATTTCAGATTTTATGATCATGCATGCATAGTTGTACCTTAGGTTGCTTTAGTTGTACCTTGTTGTTTCCTTGCTTTTTCTTGCATATTTTGATTATTGCTTGCACTTTCGATTTGAGCACACGCACGAGGCATTACATTTCCTAGTTCGTTTATTTCCATTTATTTTCGTTTTCATTTATATTTCAAGCTAAAAACCCCTTGATTCTTACATTCGAATTGAATTCCGATAATACCAAGCCATGAACCCACTTTTTTTATTTCAACACCATTAAAACTTAAAAATAATATATAGGATTAAGATCATATGGGAACCAATTCCATAGGTGGGAACCTAGGAACCGCTATATTACATTATATGTGATACTAATTTAAATAATGCAAAATGCTATTATATTTCCGCAATGCTATTTTTATGTTCCCTTGATTTTTTACTATTATCATAATTAGAACGTATATGATTCATAAATAGCATCACATACAATATAATATTGCAGGTTTCTAGGTTCCCACACAGGGATTTGTTCCCATGTGAACCCACCCCTACACACACACACACACACACACACACACACACACATATATATATATATATATATATATATTCACTTATTTAATTACTTTAAATCATTCTAAAATAATAATATTCAGTTTCTCCAAATGATTATACATTAAAATAACTGTTCGTGCAACGCACGAGGGATATACTAGTATTATTAATACATGAGTAATTTACTTAAGAACATCATTAGTTTATTTTTAATCTCGTTTTTAAGTAAATTATTAATTTTTATGGAAAATCTTTGTTTCCTTTTAAAAGAAAAGTAAAGATAAAATACAATCTTTTTTTCCTTTTAAAAGAAAAGGAAAGATAATATACAATTGACAATTGGTCTAATTTGCCTCTCTCAATTAATAAACCAGCGTTTGGATTTATATTTCCCCTTTTTAAACACAAATTCTGAATTGAATATAACACTTGGATTAGATGAATCTATGGTGTAGATGAGTCCCTAAGTTCACATAAAATGATGGGTTTTTATTTGTACACAACCCTATATATATATATATATATATATATATATATATATATATATATATATATGGAGTGGATCTAATGAGTCCACTTCTTATAATGATTCCTTAGGGCCAAATCACAATCATCAAATAAATTAGATCCAATTAATATAAATTAGTTTGGGTGAAAAATACATATATGTCTTTCTAATTGTGCATCGATGGATTTTCAAATATGCATCAATTAACATTTAAATAAACATTAATATTAACTAATATGAATTACATCATTTATATTTATCTCTCCTTAATTAATAAGTACCCTCTATTGAAACCTCTCTATAAGTCTCAAAAAGTATAATTATTGACAAAATAAATTACACCATATTATCAAACTATTTCAATTTTTATAGTTTACCATACAAACTTTTTTTTTTGAAACAAACCGCCATCCGAACTATGCGAAAATTGCATTTTATCCCCTACACCACTTTTTTGTGGTTTTATTGCATGTCATCCGGTTTTCAAGGGGCATTTCTGGGTTCCAGATTTTGTTCAGATGGAAGACGTTTACTCAATTCCAAATACATCCAGATCCAAAAAGTCTGCAACGTAAGCTTTAGCTACTAGAAAAACTGATTTTGCTTGTTTACCTAATAGGGTTTTGCAATTTGTGTGAGGTAATTGGGGATTACGGAGCTGCTATGGGAAGACAGACGTGTGGTTATGAAGAACCATAGGCCACCGGAGAAGACCGCCTCCATCGGCGGCAGTGGCGACGGTGAGGTGGGGATTCCAGTGGAGAGGGAGATCCAACTCGGCGGTGAAGAGCAGCAGTAGCATCTGTTTATGTAGGAGGATGAGATGGCGTCCTGGATTTAGTATCCGCTCGATGATTAGTACTTCGATCTACTCGATTCGTCGCCTCCTCCCTCAGCTACGATCTCCACCATCACACAATCGCGAGTGGTTGAGGAGATCCGGCCTTCGGCGCCTCTGCCTAGGCTATCTGTACCACCGCCACCTGCATGGCCGAATAATGCCCCGCGGTTCCAGAATTTTGGTTATTTATCGAGGTTTTCGGTGGTGAGGCAGAGGGCCGAGCCGATAAACCAGACGCCGGTAACAACAGCCTGAGAATTGACAGTGGTGTAATTGAGCGAGACGCCGGTGATGATACCGCCAGAGCCTAGGGTATCATCGGCGAACGTAGAGAGTGGCACTGCTACGGCTGGCAGCACGTTGACGACGGCCGGGAATTGGTTGAGGGTACATGTGAGCAAACCGTGACATCGTCATCTCTCAGCGGATCACCCGCCCCTTTCAGACTTTTTATTATTTATAATAATTCAATGATTACATAAAACACTACTGCCTTCCTTCTGAGGCTTTGTTTTTATTTACATATATTATTTATTACTATTGTTTCTTGTTTTCATGGTAAAATGGGGTCAATTGATGATCAGAGTCATAGTTCAAATGATTATTTTGTGATTATAATACATTATTATAGTCTTTCGCTCCTATCTGATGATTCCCATTTCTTTCCTTTCATTGTATTTGTTGTTTTGTTTGCATTAAATCTGATAAAAACATCTTTGCTGTTATCTCCATTTTTAATTGCTATAGAATCTTTGGACAAGGATGAACACAATATGGTCTTGTTCCTCGTAATGATGCCTTTTATGATACCTTGCAGACCATACTAATATATCACCACCCATAAACTGAGTCATTGATTTTTTATAAACGCCGTCTCTTTTTGTTCATTATTCACTAGTGGAAAAACAGTGATTAGAGGCGGTTTTAAACAGCCTTTAGAGGCGGTTTTGAACCGCCTCTAATCAAGGCGCCGCAAATACCCACCATGAACCGGGCGGCGGTTCAAACCGCGGCAAATAAAAGATTTTGGGCGGCGGTTCTTAAAAAAAACCGCCGCCTATAGTCTTAATAGTTACCTTTGAACCGCCCCATAATCATAAAAAGGAGGCGGTTACTTTATATGAATCGCCTCAAAATGTGTCAATCAGAGGCGGCTATTAAATTCGAACCGCCTCAATTATCTCCCAGTCAGAGGCGGCTAATTAATCAGAACCGCCTCAAATCTACCTTTTATAAAAAAAATAAAAAATCTGATTTTTTCCCTCTAGGCCCGTTTTGCTGCTTCCAATACAAATACTAATATCAATCAATCAACCAAATTATATAGATTACTATTAATATTAATTCAATCCAACATACAAAACCGACAACTATTCTCATCTCTAAAACTAGAGCCTTGACATAACAACTGTGCGGCCCTAGTCTTGATGTATTTTTGAGGATGGAGGCCACCCAAATTCAGGATCTTCAGACCCCTTTCCAGCAATTAACAGACCAACTCTAGCAAAATTAAAAATTGATGCTCGCTTAATTAGGTCTTTTAACGAGATAATATAAAGTAAAAGAGACAAGGTAAGAGAGATGAACTACTAGAAGAAGTGTTCAAGAGTTTCTCAAGATAAAGTTGACTCCAGACCTCGAATTCGGACTTCTATTTCTGCAACATCACTTCTAAATCTGTTATCTGGCCCCGTTGACCATACCTTGGGCAGATTTTCTTTCGACAAGAAGACAAAGAGCATTACGAACCTCAGAGAACAAAAGCTCAGCTCGACCAACCACCTGTTAGTAAGACGGAGGAAGGTAAAAATGAAGCATTGAATAGAAATCCAGAAAGAAAAGGAAAAGAAAATTCAGACTCCTTTATTTCACCTCATTCAGTTCTCTTTCTATCCACTCCTGACTTTCATAGTTGAAATCAAGTTTTGAGGGAGGCAGGAATACTGAATGGACATCAATTGACGCATAAACAAAAGCATGCAATAATTCATGCAAAATGAATAGTAAGTATTAAAATACACTTCATAGGATGTCTCTAAAATAAGGCTCAAGTCAACTTCCTAAAAATGGATACTAAAGGGAAAAGTTCTAATTCATAAAACTATGACATTGTGAGAGACTTAAAATAGAGGAGGCACACTCCTATCAAACCGCCTAACCTTTGGGCAGGTCCTCTAAAAATAAATCTTAAAATTTTTTAAAAAAATAAATAAATAAAATAGAAAACCCTTAAAAGGACTAAAACTATAATACTAAAAAAATGACCCTAGAAATGAAAAGAAAAAAAAAACACAGAAAACCTAAAATAAGACTAAAAGAYGTAAAAACCGTAAGCACCCTCAAAGTAAAAACAAAAAAGGCTAAAACTGGAAAAACCTAAGAAAAACTAAACTAAATAAAAAAATAACCGTAAAAAAACTGAAAAACAAAATTGGGTGCTGCCTAACGAAATGTACTCCGCTGGGCGGCTTGACACAAGTTTTTGTCAAAATAGAGAGTACTGAAAACAATAAGAACCTGGTGCATCATAATATTCCGGTGGATCATAGAAAACCATAGCTTCACGTAAGCGATGTCGTTTTCCCTCAGTACCGGCATACTGGAATGTGGTATGCACARCATAGKGCTCCAGCCTAAGTTGTTGGTACATGGCCTGCCAAGTAGACAAAATGTATTTTAAACCACCATGAGAGATGCATTTACTCCTTCAGGATTTCAGATTCCTTTTTTTATTTTTGGTTGGGGAGGGGATCCATATAAATTCTTTTTGCAAAAGACCTGGACAAAGTAGGTATGACCGCTGCAAAATATACTTGCTGGGAGAAGGCCTAGATTAAAGCTTCAATCATAAGCATATACAAGTCCACTGTCTTCATCAACAGATGGGCCCATTTGTTTACGAACAATATAGTTGAAACCGTTTTGATCCCATATCTTGTCATCAGCTAGAAGCATTTCCTTCCATTCTTTTGCAAGTTTCATTGAAGAAGCAGTTGGCCTCCAGTGAAAAATCCCAAATATTAAAGGCTGCACCAGCTGTGCACGGAGAAAAAAAAAATCTTATTTTTTAAAATCACATGATCGAGAACAAAATGAGATGTTTCCAATGTCTATAACTGGACTTTGGTGAAGTAAGAATCATAGATCAAGCTACTTAGCCCAAAATTTATTACCTAGATATATCATTTTGAGCGAATACACCTTTTAAATGTTCACTCATGGCATTGCTTATGAAGCAGAGGGAACATAAAATGAGAAATTAAAAGGCTCCAAAAATCATATTCAATGCTTAGAAAATTTCTTAACAGATAGAAGTCAGGATCTCTCACTAATCCTGTGCACAATCATTTCCTAGAAAATGGGCGACAATGTTTTATTCAACTGCGGACACCAATTCTTTTTGCTTTGGGAAAGAGGAAAAAGGAGATCTAAGCAACACAAAGTTATTCCATGGAAAATTTACCTTGTCACCAGTCATCCAAACGGTCATCAACTACTGTTGGTGAAACTTGATCTGTGGAAGTCAACACGTCTGCTTCAGGAAAACGCGCAAGGTAAGGAAGGGGGTTCTGTTCAAGCAAAGTCACAGTGGTTAAAAATTTAACAGCAAGAAACTTTACTCTTCTTTGTATGTGTATAGTGGCTTGATAAAAGGCCACATGCAGCTATGAAATTTGTCCCTCTATTTGAAAGAGTTTAGAAAAGAAAAAAAAATTTAAGCATGAAATACCTTTAACCAGACCATATCAGAATCGCACATCAGTAGTTCAAAGCCGAAAGGTAATATCGAATCAATCAGAATAACCTTCTCATGCCCCATCTTATGATGCTCGGTTGAAGTATGGTGAGCTTGCTTCTATAATATGCAAGGAGCATAAAAGTAAAAAAATATATTAACATTCAATAATTAAGATAAGACACAACAATGAACTGTCTGCACATATCATGGCAAATACATCATGCCAGACCAAGCTGAGACAAATGAAGCTTTACAGAATACAACTTATTAATACAAAAACAACTTCAAACTTATCCTAAAGTACACAGTAAAACTACTTTCTGTCCCAATATTTATTTGGGAGAATAGAAATAGAAGAAAAACTATTATCATGCCTAAAAGGAAAAAAAGGGAAAAACAAAAGTCAAAGATAGTAAGGAGTTCTAGAAATGGAACGAGTACATAGAAAGTAGCAACTTCTATGAAAATTAATGTGCAGCATAATCTTACACATATGGTCAATATATGTGGATATACAAGTATGAAGCTTCAAGTAACAGACTTTATGCTTTAGGAAATTGTTAACAAGATTCTATTTTCTGCATGGTCTCTTAAACTAATTTATCAAAATTGTGACAGTTAACCAACCTCACACCAATAAACACGAACTATTCTAATAACTCGAATCAAATGTCGAATCAAATGTGTCAGATACAA
Source organism: Phtheirospermum japonicum (assembly GCA_014905375.1). Lineage (NCBI taxonomy): Eukaryota > Viridiplantae > Streptophyta > Magnoliopsida > Lamiales > Orobanchaceae > Phtheirospermum > Phtheirospermum japonicum. The sequence continues at coordinate 745,977 of BMAC01000243.1, forward strand.
ACTGAAACATCATTTGCATCATAGCTTCTAGTCATCAAAGGAGAGTAAATCACTTAGACACTTCGCTATTTTTCTCCTCGTGAAGAGTGATTCAGATGGAGGAATGTCATATAATAGGTGAAAATAAGCGAAAAAGACAAGCAGAGTTTACATTGTTCGCAAATATTGCTTTACTAGTCCCACTCTATGATTAATCACAACAAAAGGCTTTTCTCAAGTCCAATTTCACAAAAAAAAATAAAAAAAAAATTCATTCATCGAGTCAACACATCTAAACCGCGATTCATTCGATCAATGCTCCCCAAATTTCTATCACAGTCAAATTGGGCTTCAAAATTAACTCTGCTAGCAGACGCATGGTTTGTGATTAGCACGTAATTGTCTTGATTTTAGTTTGTATTTTAATTRCTTTTTCTTATTATTTTTGGTATAAGTTGGATAGATTTAGCTTAATTTCATATATTTAGACTTCAAACTTATTTTACCRCTTTTTGATCTAGATTGATGCAAATAAGTGATTATTTGTAATTTTTCACTTTATATCTAAGTAACCGGAAGATTTCAGCATGTTAGAGATGAATTATGATGATCGAGATTCAAAGATCGAGCTTTCCGGTGAAGAAGTAGCAAGAATTGAAGCTGACAGACTTTCTAGAAGGGTTATTCTGCTGGAACCGATGTCGATTGAAAGCTAACGGTTACACTTAGCGGTTGCTCCAACCGTTAGCTGCTACCGCTAACCTTAACAGTTGCTGAGAACCGATGTTAACGGTTAGAATGCTGAATTCAGAGCTAACGGTAACTTTCCAGAACGGTTTCCAAACAACCGTTGTCTTCTGCCAGAAATGCAAAAAAAATATATACCTAACGGTTGCTACTAACGGTTGCACCAACCGTTAGCGGGCCCAGGAAGCCCAGAAACAGATTTTTCGGCCCAGAAAAAACCTATAAATACCCTTCTTAATCCTAAAAACGGAGTAAATCTAGGGTTTTGGAGACGGAAAACAACAACAAGACGCAACGATCAAGGAGCAACCAAGAATCGACGACGACGAGTTCTCGAGCCCGTTCGACGCCGTTAATCGTTTCTCGACCGATTCGCTGCGTTTCCTCTTCGGATGAGCCAAAAAACTTTCAGTTTCCAGTAGCTACAATAAGTTTCTACAATCTTTCATTAGTTTCTTAGATTTTAAAGCTTTTCGAATAATATTTAGTTTATATTCTTGAAGTTTGTTTTTGTTTGAATT
>BMAC01000243.1:749321-761773 GCA_014905375.1 Phtheirospermum japonicum
TTTAAAAACTCGGCAATCTCCTGATTGCCATAAATATAAAGAAAAGTAAAACAAACGAGGAAAGGAGTAAGGGAACGTCCCTGAAAAATAGTCGAGCGGCTCCAAAAAGTTATGCGCAATCAACCTTCGCCTCAAATCGTGTGATTGAAAATGTCTTGATTAACCATCATTGGCGAATTTCTCAACCTTTTCTGCACACCAACACCTCATAAAAAGTACAAAAGCATAGACACAACTAATAAAATAAAAGAAATAAAAATAAAAATAAAATCTAAGAAAAGAAATCAAACACTTGGGTTGCCTCCCAAGAAGCGCTTGTTTAACGTCGAAAGCTCGACGCCTTCTACGAACGATGCTATCCCGGATCCAAAAATAAGTGACGATCATGCCATGCCTTAGTGTTCTCTAAGAGTAAGTGTAGGCAATTTAAATCACCAAGGCGAGTACGAAAAGCAAGTCGTAGAACAAAAAATTTTAATTCGCTTCGGAGGTCGAAAAAGCGAATAATTGATCACCACGAACATATCAAAAGTAAATTGCGGCATAGGATGATCCTCTACTTTCTTAAAAACTAGGGAATCCGTCGAACAAATGGAAAATCACTCGAACACTCCGAACTCCTTCAATTCCTTAATATCCCCTTCAACAACTTGAAGATAATTAAAATCTACAAAAGGGCAAAGGGGAGAGGGAATTCATTGACTACCTCAACCACCTTTTCAGTCTCATCCTCGATCAACACCTTTGGTGGCTTGATAAGAGGCTCAATCACCTCTTCCTTCTCCAAAAATTCATCCACCACCTCCATTTCAATTAAATCATCGGGTGGATCTCCATACGTCTCGATGATCTCACTTTTCTCCATATCGGGCACCTCAACTCCTCCATTCTCATTGAACTCCGACGACCTTGAATCTCCAACATCATTTGGATACTCCAGTGGCAACGCCTCCTCATCATCCTTCATAAAATATTCAAAAAGCGCAAGATGGTCGATCTCCACCATATTCTCAAATTTATCCTCCATATGTATCTCTCCCAAATTAGTCTCCATCTCATTGCTTGCATAAAAATTAAGAAAACTTGAATACGTAAGATCCACATTAAGCTCCAATGGCAATGCCCCAATATCATTGTCTAAATCAATTAGCATCGGGGGAGTAATTTCAACCAATTCCTCAATAATCTCTTCCTCACAAGTATCTTCCAAACGATCTTCCACGCTCAATTCCTCTACATCCATGGTGGGCTCCATCACATCACAAATCGGCACATCATCCCCCTTGTTCAATAATTCCTTTACAGAAGCTATCATTTGAGCCAGCATCATCTCCATATTCTCAAAACTTTGACGCATAGACTCACGAGCTTGACCCATAGACTCAGAAATTGGGTCCATAGTCTCAATAGGATCAACTTCTTGTTTGGTCAATGGGACGATGTCGTCTTGAACACAAATAGTCGAATTTATTTCATATTAAGGGAAAGGGATCAAAATTTTGAAGGGATTCCTCTTACATCGTGATTATAAGTGATTACTCCATACTAGATCAAAGTCGTGATTCCTCTTACATCGTGCACCCCACTGTCTAGGTACACAACAACATATTAAAAAGGGGTGCACAAAAGTTGATTAGCATGAATTTATCTTGGTTTTTATTAATATTTTAGTTTATTTTTCCTATTGTTTTTTGTATAAGTTGGATAGATTGAGCATATTTTCGTATTTTCTTATCTCCAACTTATTCTATCATGTTTTAATTACAATTAATTGATTTTATATTTATTATAGGTATTTTGAAGTGTTTTAGCCTGAAGATAGTCGAGGATGGGCGTACGAGTGGAGTTTCAGCGAAACGGGCCGCGATTTGAAGAATTTAAGGCTGTCGACTTTCTATAACGGTTTTCATTTGTAACCGTTCTAGAAAGCCCTGGCCGACCACAACTCTCTGTAGCGTCGACCCAAGGTGCGTCGACCACGCACGCCCGATGCATGCCTGCCGAGCGCTGCGCACGCCTGTCGATAATTCACGTCGGTCGTCGCCAGAACTGACGTCGATTGACGCATTTGCCATGGTCTCTGTAGCGTCGACCAGTTTCGCGTCGGTCGACGCCAAAACTAATGTCGATCGATGCGACGGCCCAAAATCGTGATTTTTAGGGTTTCTTGTGCGCTAAGTCATGAAATAACTATATAAACCCTTCATATTTCGGATTAGACACACAACCACGACCCAAAACACTTACCTAGGGTTGAGAAACCTATTTTCAACAACCTACATCATATTTTAAAGATCTACGTCAAAGATTCAAGATCCGAAGCACCAAGACGAAGACGTTCGTTCAAGTTCCGATTTTTCGACGAAGAGCAACCACCAACAACCTGGATTTGCGGATAACTTTCAGCCACTTTTAGTTACCAATAAGTACTCTAAACTTTAGTTAATTCTTAGTTTTTAGATTTTAATTATTTTCGTTTGAGTTCTTGAACCGTTTAGTTATTTCGATTGATTTGAACGTTGAATCGCTGAAGTTTGGACATGAGATTTTAGTTTTTAATATTATTATAGCTGTTGCGTTTATTCTCTTGTTCATACTTGGTGATGAGATTTGTTCATGTTAGTTTAATTATTGCTTTAGTTTTGATAATTAGTTGATAATTGATTTATGCTATGTTATTGCTTGAGAATTGTGGATTTGATCTTGTTCTTAAGGAATCACATGCTTAGATTTAATTTATGGTAGTTTATGCATGCTAGTTAATTAGTTTTGAATTAATTGTTTTTAAAATCCTTAGAATAATAATTAGATAATTAATTTAGACTCAGAAATTGGGTCCATAGTCTCAACAGGATCATCTTCTTGTTTGGTCAATAGGACGATGTCGTCTTGAACACAAATAGTCGAATTTATTTCATATTAAGGGAACGGGATCAAAATTTTGAAGGGATTCCTCTTACATCGTGCAAATCAGTCTATGCTTGTGAATTTGAAGGGATGATTTTCCGATCTCATCATATAACGTGGCTACTCCATACTCGTCTAATTCTTTTATTAAGAACGGTCCGCTCCATGCAGCTCCAAAATCAGCTGGGTCATACTTACGTTCGTGATTATACAGTACTAATTCCCCAACCTCATACTGCAAGTGTTTGACTTATAGCGCGAACCTCTTTTGATTTCTTCTTATTCCTCGTCCATTCGTCGAAATATGCCTCGCCCTTATTCTTTGGATGCGAAAATTTTTTGTTAGGGCCGAGGGAATCGTACCTTGAGTGATTTATTGGTGGCTTCAACTCCACCCTTTGCTCGAATTTTTGCTTTGCTCTCCACATCTAAATTAACTTGAAATTCTTCAATAATATCGCTCATGTCAATGCCTAGTAATTCGATCAAGTCCTCCCCACTTAAGTGCATCTCATCCTCAAACTCATTGTACTCCTCGCTTAAATCAACTAGTGTATCCCCTCCCTTGATAGAAAATCCGGCGTCGTCCCCGTCGCTTAATTTGTTCAAAGTCGCGATTCCTCTTAACTTGTGGACGCACGATGTAATGGGGTCAAGGAATGAACAATCATCTTGCAAGGATGGGGAGGGAGTGTTTTGAATATCTCTAAGAGAAAATGTCACCGTTTCACCCAAAACGGTCATTGTCATCCTCCCTTTGTGAACATCAATTAGAGTATGGGAGGTAGACATAAACGGGCGCCCCAATAAAATGGTATGCTCCGTGCTCTCAGTCGGTGCTTCGCCAATGTCCATAACCACAAAATCAACCGGAATTACGAGCTCTCCAACTTGTACTAAAACATCCTCAACTATTCCCAAAGGTAGTCGAATTGAGCGATCGACCAACTGTAGGCGCATGGTTGTCGGTTTCAGTGGTCCAAGATTAAATTCTTGATAAAGCGAATACGGCAGTAGATTCACTCCTGCTCCAAGATCTAACATTCATATTGCTTTTTGTCCATTAGCCAATGAAATAGTGATGCAGAAACTTCCAGGATCGCCTTCCTTGGGTGGAAATGGATTCTTAAGAACCGCGCTAATTTCCTTCGGCAATGTTACGTATTGATTCGTCGCCAAACGTCTCTCTCTCTTGAGGCAAGTTCCTTAAAAAGTTTAACGTAGGCGGGCATTGTTTTGATTACCTCCAAAAGTGGTAGGTTGATATTGACATTCTTCAAGAGGTTGTATAGCTCCATGAACCTCTTGTTCTCTTTCGCTGGTTGATATTGACATTCTTCCTTAATTTGCGTCGTTAATTGTTTCAGCAATGATGGTTCATCTTTGACCAGGGTGTTGTTCGGAATCGTCCCTTGAATGGATCTAGGAACATATCTATTGGTGGATTTATGTAGCTTGTCTATTGGTTTAGAAATAATTTCCTCATCCTGGTCCACTATGCCATTGTCAATCTTCTTCCCACTGCGAAGGACATGAATCGCCGATGCTTGCTCTGCCTGACTTGGGAGCTTGTCCTTCTCCTTATTTGACCTCGCAATGTCAGTCGCTAATTTTCCCATAGTTCTATCTATCCTTTCCATGTTTTTAGCTAGATCATGCACTATTCCAGAAAGATGGTCAATTCCGTTCACCTTCTTTGAGAGTTCATCTATCTTTACGTTCACCTTTGTAAACCCCTCTCTATTGCTGATTGTCTCGGCCACTTGATTTTGCTGCCAAACCAACAGTTGATCATTTGGTTGAGCCTTATTAGACGCCTGCCCTTGCGTATGAAAATTATTTTGTGGAGGTGGCAATGGTGCTTGAGCATGTGGTGGTGGTGGATATTGCGGATCAGGTGGCATATAATTTGGGTTTCCTGGGCCCCATTTGAAAAGAGGATTCTCACGTTGTGAGGTGTACTTCTTTTGGTTTGAATAATTCTGAATTGCGTTAACGTCTTCTTGCTGCACTATGTTGTTTGGACACTCGTCTGCTAAATGCTGAGGGGATCCGCACTGGTTGCATGCTGTAGTATTCTTCTGTGCAGCGGCCTTGCTTGCACGCTCGGCTTTCCAAGAAGCTAATTTTTCGTCAAATATCTCTGCACACTTTGCCTTGACTAACTTGCCGTCATCTAAATCAGGATCGGGAATGGAAATCTCATTAACCTTCATTTTACGAGGTCGAGAGTTGGTTTGTCTAGATTTTTTGCTTTGCTTCTCCAACACCCGTCTAGCCTCGGTGGCTGTCAAATCTCCGAAATCTCCTCCTGCCGCTATCTCTACTTCTCGTTTCCCATGGTCTAATAATCCATCGAAGAAAAACTGGTTAGTCATCTCCGGAGAGTAGTTGTGGTGGGGGAAAGCTTGCAAAAACGTCTTGTAACGCTCCCACGTCTCATGAAATAGCTCTTCATCCAACTGTTCAAAGGTAGCAATTTGCCTCCGAAGATGCCCCGTTGTTTGTTATGAGTAGTATTGATTTAAAAACTTATCGCTGATCATATCCCAGTCAGTCAACGAACCAGGTTCCAGGGATAGTAGCCATGACTTCGCCTTGTCCTTCATGCTATACGGGAAGCAAATCATTTGCACCTCCTCTTGGTTGAGGCCATGAACCACAAATCTTCCAACCTCATCAACAAAATAGTTCAAAAATGCCAAGGGTCTTCATGGGCACCTCCGTGAAAAGTCGGGAGTAAATTAAGTTGGTGCGGTTTGATCTCCACTTCTCTTGCGGTTGGTCCAAGTACAATTGCTGACCTAAAAGGTACAACCTTTGGTCACGCCAAATCGCGCTGTCTAGGTGCTCGATCTCCCCTTGGTTCCCTAACTCGGTCATTTTCGAATTCGACTATTTTGTGCACCCCACTGTTTACTTTTTGTCTTGCTACAAAGTGCACCTTCAAGAGGGTTGGTAAAAAAAGTGGCTTCTGATGAGGTAAATACAAATCTAGAGGGGTAATTATAATTTTATAAAATAAGTCGGTCTTTTTTATAATTAGAATAAATCTGCAGTAGTTTGTGTAATTAACCCTAAAAAAGGCCATGAATATAATGTAGTTTTTCTTCTTGTCATTGTCCTTCTTAATTAGTGTAAATTTTTCTACAACCAAGGCTCCCTACAAAGTCCACCTGAACAGCTATTTCATAAGAAATTATTTTTAATGTATATGACTTCAAATGAAAAAACACAATAATTGAGTTTCATCCTACCTTTATGATGCTAATGCACGTAGTGCCAAAAGTCAAGAACAAACAGTTATCAAGGTTAACCACAAGCACTGTTCGAATCAAAATGGAGAAAAATAGAGCTTGCTAATTCTAGTCCAGACAGTGTTCTAAAAAAATAAAAAGTGTTAATTAGTAGTAGTAATAATAATCATAGATGAAAAGTATTTTTCAATAAATCAATGGTTTACCAACTAAATAAATCCCCAGATCTCAAAAACCCTAGAACTCAAAGTGCTTCTTCATCATCATAAGCATTCTCACATTGAAGGATTACTCGAGCATCTGAAAAATCGATGGCGAATCGTTATTAAATAGCTGAAACATATATGATTTACCAAGGTTTTAGTAAAATAATGTGCACTAAAACTGAAATAATCAATAATAAGCAACGGTCAAAGAACCGAACACAATCAAGGTATTCAATTTCTAGCCCAAAAAGATTATCAGACAAGTCAAGCGACTCGAGCGCCGGCATTGACCGAATTTCTAAAGGCAGCGATCTAGAAAACTGATTGCCCGATAAGCTAAGCGAAGTTAGAGACAAGCACGAGCTTAAACTAACGGGAATTATGCATGAAAAATCATTTTTATCCAAAGAAATCGATCTCAACGACCCACATTGGCTAAAGAAATCACTTGGGATCGACCCTGATAAACCATTTTCACTCAAGTATAAGACCCTCAGATAAGGGAGCTGGGAAAAGTTGAGGCTTAAGCTTCCGGTGAGATTTTTTTTGGCAAGTGAGAGCTTTTGTAGAAAGTTCAATCGAAGGAAGCCTCTACATAGTTTACCTGAGAGGCCAAGGCCGTCAAGAACAAGCTTAGACACTCCATTGGAGTTGCATTTTACGCCAGCCCATTTATTACATGGTCTACCATCATCTTCATTCCAAGTACTTAATTTATTATGAGGATCTTCAATATCGGATTTGAAAACAATCAACCCTAGAACTTCATCATTCAGAGTGGAGTTCGAAGATTTGACTAAGAATGGAGATAAACAAATGAAAAGGAAAACACTAAGAAGGCTTCTCATTTTCAAGTGGAACTTAATGGAAACGTATACACATAATTATTTTTCTTAATTGATAAATAGAACCTAATGGAACCCAATAAACACAACTATTCCTCTTATGATAAATAGATGGATGTGTATAATTATAAATGACTGAACCACTTTTTCTTTTTTGGGGCTCTTAACGGCTAGAAATTAAGAGCGGCAGAATATGAAGATAACCCGGAGCAAATAAACAACAAAATGCCCTTATACAGCCAAACAAAAAGCCACATTAGCAAATGAAACCCTCCAAACCACAATAGATACAAACTAGAAATTACTTTTTAAAAAGGCAAAATTATGACAGGATGAAGCAAGAAAACAAGGAAAAATAGAAAATAAAATTCAGATATTCAGAGATAGTCGCCGAATTTTGGAGTTGAAGTAACAGACACGAAGTGGGCAGCGAAAAAAAAGAGTAGTTTCGATCTGAGAGGGGGAGAAAAGAAGCGAGCTCAATGTAAGAAAAAAATTGGCCGGAATATATTGGGGACGGGCGGAGCTAAAAGCGTGAACCTTACCGGAATATCAGCTGGCAAATGTGGAGGCGGTGGGTGTTTCCGGCGACCGCGAGTCAGTCAAGCATTTGAAGAGGGGCCCTCTGATTTCGCCTAGCTGCTAGTGGTATCAACCATAAACTAGGGTTTTTCTGGCTTGGTTTTTTTGGGTGTTGGATTGGATGGGATGGGGGCGGACGAGATTGGCCGGCTGACGGAGAACGAGGGCAACGGCGGAGAATGGCGGGCTGAGGAGAAGCGGAGAAGAAAATGATTGGTCTGGTCTTTTTCGAGAGTGTCGTGGGTGTGTGATAAAAATTTCGGCCGCTATTATATTTATTTTAATTTATGGTATTTTAACAATTTTTAATATAATTTTACACGTCGGTTTTTGAATAGACCGATGTTAAATTATATTTATAACGTCGTTTTTTTAAAGTCGACGTGAGAACTTTTTACGTCGATTTGAAAATAACCGACGTTAATTCACCGACGTGGAATCACTCTTTTGTAGTAGTGTTATTTACAAAATGCCAATGAATAAGATGTCATATATACATTTATAAAATTGCAACACACTCTTATCTTATCAATTTCTGAACACTCCTATAAAAAAAACATAAAATCTAACGATTTAACAATACTATTCAATTGTTTACCATATTAAAAAAAAATCTTCACCTCCTTTTCCTCTACATTAGGTAAATCTTAGATTTTCAACTACAACAACTAATCAACAATGGATGAGTATTTCTTCATTTTTTTCTAATTATTATTTTATTTTCACATCCGAATTGTTATGCTTGGTTCGGATTTTGAAAAAATATTTGTTCGCGACCCGTTCGGCCCTGGTTGGCCAAAATTATCAACAACTTTTGACTTTTAGTGGCGTAAATTTCTAAAAAGATTTTGCAATTAATTCTTACGTCGTTCTGTAGAAATTGATGTGCAAAATAGCTTTTGTTTTTTTTAAATGACTTTCTACTTCGTTTTCTAAACCAATGTTGACACTATTTTTTAAATTGATTTTCTACAACGATTATATATAATATATATATAAAAAGTAGTAAAAAAAAAAAAGCTTTCAGCAGCCACTCGCCGAGATATAGACATTTTTTTAGTAGACTAGAGTCGAAATTTTGAGCAACTTTCGGCCAATATTGGCCGATTTTTCTCTAAACCCCAAATTCAAAAAAGAAAATAAAAATTGACATCTCAACTTTTATTTTTATATTAATAACAATATAAACTCAACTTATAAAAAAATATAATTAAAGAAATAACATATCATGGGGTCAGCGATAGGTGGTCGATGACTTCTGGTTAGTGGCGTTCAGGATGACTCCTCAATCTTGTGGTGTTCTTATCGATTTGTGCCTTCCCGTCGATTTTTTCGCTTTTTTTTCTTCAGAAAATGGACGTGATTAGAAATTGGAAGGTTTAAAATAGAGTTTATTTTGAGCAGGGGTATTTAAAGTAATTCACCTCGATTGTATATAGCAAATATTAAAAAAAAAAAAGTAAATAAATACATTTAGAATTAAGTGCGGTTAGAAAAATCTCGGGTGCATGTATATACAACTTGAGGTAATAAAATTTTGTTTGAGCAGTTGGGTAGTCCAAAAATCGATCATTAGTGAATTAAAAAGTCCATCCTTATAACCCAACCCGATTACAATATTCAACAGTCATTGTTATATACACATGGATGTACGTTGTATCATACACTTAATAATGAGTATTTAATACAACAAAATTGTATATTTTTACTATTGATCGTATTGTTGTTGCGGATTCATCTATATTACAAAAAGTTGTACATCCATCACATTGAAATTCATATTTATATCATTGCAAATGATTAACATATATATACATTTATTAAAATGTATATTGATTTATCATAATAGAAATGAACTTTTATGACAATGAAAATAAACATTGATCAGAATACACATAAACAATTTTATCACAACAAATATGAATACTTCATGTCTGTTATGTTTTCATAAATTCACATTTATCATAGTAAAAATAAAAATATATCACAATAAATATAAAAATTTATTTGAATGAAAATAAATATTTATCACATTTAAAATATATTTTTCACCCAAATTTATGATACAATATACTCCCAGGTATATATAATAATTTGCACAATATTCAACAAAAATATAAAAACTCCCTACCGAACTCCATTGGTCTAGAATACTTGCCCATTTTAGACATCTACACGGCCTAGCAAAACTGACCCGCTCCAAAAACTTGACCCGCACCAGCACCCTATTATCCACACCCCTTTCAGATGCCTTCAAATATTCTCATCCCCAAGCACATCTTCTTCACAAACACAAACACTCCCCGTTTCAACGGCCTGATTTTCACCACTAGGGGGATAGAAAGATTGGGAGTTACTCTACAAGAGAGTAGTAGTCAATTTTGAAGTAAAGTCAAAGAAAAAAATCGAAAGTGACAGAAAAAACCAATGGGCATGGTAAAAAGAATGAAAAAGTCTACGGTGCTTTCAAGGCACCATACCCCCACCCCTGCATTTATAAGTTGTGGAAGTAGGTCTTGGGTGAGACCGGTCTCATAGAATGAGACCACATTTTACCATTTTGTAAGGTGACCCAAACCCAGACCCAATAACCCAAAACTGGACCCAATCCCCTTCAATTTTTCAAATTTGTCAGAAAAATAGTAAAAAAAAATCAGAAAAATTTGAAAATTTCCAGGTTGATGCGCAACAATAAAACGAACAATCGTACAGCCCAAAATTGTAAAACGATGAACACCGAATATTCGGTGAATTTTTTCAATTTTCAAACTAGACGAGAAAATAGTAAAAAAAATCGAAAAAATTTAAAAATTTGCAGGTTGATGCGCAACAATAAAACGAACAATCGTACAGCCCAAAATTGGACAAAAGAGGACAGACCCACACAAAGCATCCTAAAAGAATTAAGGTTTCACAAGAAGTAAAAACCAACCAAAACAACAATTACATCCCATTTTTTTCCAACACTTATAATATTGCATGGCCTTATAATTAACTCGGATCGATCCTAGGCAATTAGGGTTCCTCCCCGGCCCTCCCGTAATAAGAAGTAATTACCCCATTCGCCACTCTTGCCAAGCTGAACATTGTAGCAACTCGACTGCTCTGTAAACGTGCCAACGTCTTTTGGCGCCCTCAAGTTGTTTGAGCTATCCACAACCTGAATATTCCTTACATAGCTAGCCTTGCCGAACCCCTCCTCGGCAAAACGCCCGCTCCCCTTTACTGTTTACGAGCAGGTTGGAGGGCTCCAAGTCCCTGTGCATCACCCGGCTCCGATGAAGAAATCGGACGCCCTCCAAAAGCTCCCTCATCAGGCGCTTGACTTCAGCTAGAGCGAAAGGCGTTTTCATATACTCGTGGAGGTCATATTCGACGTACTCCATCACGACGTAAATGTCACAATTATCATCATCCGCCCACCACTTGCTTGTATTTGACGATAGAAGGGTGTTTAAGGGATCTCAGCATGTTGATCTCGATAAGCGTTGATTTTGAGAACCCATCAACCTCCTTCTTTACAGCAACGATTTTGTATATAAATTAGTCGAACCTTGTTCATAGCGATATCCATCACCATTTTTCCTGAACAAATTGGTGGGCCACATGACCGACGATGCTGCTGGAACCGGAAAGCCTTATAAGTACTCGGAACAAATAACGATGCTGGAAGCCTTAAAGCCTTAATATGAAGTCCTCCCCGCACTCTGTTTTTTTCATTAATTTATAAGAAATAGTAACATATGTATCACAAAGACAAAAAGACACAAAACTCAAAAAAACACACACAAGTTTGCCTTCGTGTTTTTCATTTTGTTTCTCAAACAAATAACACACAAAAATAAGTGAACTGCACGAGACATTTGACATAGTTCCTGGTTGGAATTGCCTTGCTTACTAAACTTTGTGATGGAATGAACTTTGTTCAGATAATTTTTAATGATTGTTTTTCAACATCTTTCTCTCTTTTCTGTGGTAAAAATCTAATATTTATTTTCTAAACTTGGAAGCACATATAGACCTATTTTTCAGAAAAGGCTATATGGGTTGATATCAAAAATAAAACAATCTAAAAATAAAAACATCTAATTACTTTTGTCAAAAGAAAATAAAACCAAACAATCATAATCACCAAAAGGCAGAAAACTACCTAAAATTAAAATTGAGATTTCAAAAATTATCTTTGATTTTCAAACAAATAGCATAGAAAATCAGTGAAGCATGTCAACTAAAGAAAATCAAAGCTCATATAGCACAGAAAATTGCACGAGACATAAAAGGATCCAGGAAATTTAACAAATCAGAAAATAAGAAGCAAACAATCAGAATCCTCGAAAGGCGAGACGCTATATATCGAGATGGAGATCACACAAGTGAAAAAATCGAAGAACATTTCAAAGCATATATGAAACATGGAAAAACCCTAAAATTAAAAATCGAGATTTCGAGTTACCTTTGATTGCAGGGAACATTAGTCGTCTTCGTGTAGTGAAGAAATCTTCGGCGGTATTGTGAAAACCTTTACTTGCCGTGAAGTGAAGAAATCACCCGCAAGCTCTCGGACTGGACTCGTACAATGAATAGTGAAGCGTTGTTACAGAGAGAGGGAGGAAGGTATGACGGATCGGATCCGTTGTCTTTCATGACAAATATAA
>BMAC01000243.1:761798-781053 GCA_014905375.1 Phtheirospermum japonicum
AAATTCATATTTATATCATTGCAAATGATTAACATATATATACATTTATTAAAATGTATATTTGATTTATCCATAATAGAAATGAACTTTTATGGACAATGAAAATAAACATTGATCAGAATACACATAAAACAATTTTATCACAACAAATATGAATACTTCATGTCTGTTATGTTTTCATAAATTCACATTTATCATAGTAAAAATAAAAATATATCACAATAAATATAAAAATTTATTTGAATGAAAATAAATATTTATCACATTTAAAATATATTTTTCACCCAAATTTATGATACAATATACTCCCAGGTATTATATAATAATTTGCACAAATATTCAACAAAAATATAAAAAACTCCCTACCGAACTCCATTGGTCTAGAATACTTGCCCATTTTAGACATCTACACGGGCCTAGCAAAACTGACCCGCTCCAAAAAACTTGACCCGCACCAGCACCCTATTATCCACACCCCTTTCAGATGCCTTCAAATATTCTCATCCCCAAGCACATCTTCTTCACAAACACAAACACTCCCCGTTTCAACGGCCTGATTTTCCACCACTAGGGGGATAGAAAGATTGGGAGTTACTCTACAAGAGAGTAGTAGTCAATTTTGAAGTAAAGTCAAAAGAAAAAATCGAAAGTTGACAGAAAAAACCAATGGGGCATGGTAAAAAGAATGAAAAAGTCTACGGTGCTTTCAAGGCACCATACCCCCACCCCTGCATTTATAAGTTGTGGAAGTAGGTCTTGGTGTGAGACCGGTCTCATAGAATGAGACCACATTTTACCATTTTGTAAGGTGACCCAAACAACCCAGACCCAATAACCCCAAAACTGGACCCAATCCCCTTCAATTTTTCAAATTTGTCAGAAAAATAGTAAAAAAAAATCAGAAAAATCTGAAAATTTCCAGGTTGATGCGCAACAATAAAACGAACAATCGTACAGCCCAAAATTGTAAAACGATGAACAACGAATATTCGGTGAATTTTTTCAATTTTCAAACTAGACGAGAAAATAGTAAAAAAAATCGAAAAAATTTAAAAATTTGCAGGTTGATGCGCAACAATAAAACGAACAATCGTACAGCCCAAAATTGGCCAATACGATGAACAACAAGTATTTGGTGAATTTTTCAATTTTTCAAACTAGCCGGACAAATAGTAAAAAAAATCGGAAAAATCTGAAATTTTGCAGGTTGATGCCCAACAATAAGACGAACAATCGTACATCCCAAAATAGCAATACGATGAACAACGAATATTTGGTGAATTTTTTTAATTTTTCTGGAATATTTGGTGAATTTTTTCAAATTTTCAAACTAGTCGGAAAAATATAAAAAAATCGAAAAAATCTGAAAATTTGCAGGTTGATGCGCAACAATAAGACGAATAATCG
This sequence comes from Phtheirospermum japonicum, assembly GCA_014905375.1. NCBI lineage: Eukaryota > Viridiplantae > Streptophyta > Magnoliopsida > Lamiales > Orobanchaceae > Phtheirospermum > Phtheirospermum japonicum. Next base: position 763,206 of record BMAC01000243.1, read on the forward strand.
TACAGCCCAGAATTGCAATACGATGAACAACGAATATTTGGTGAATTTTTCAATTTTTCAAACTAGCCGAAAAAATAGTAAAAATCTAAAAATTTGCAGGTTGATGCCCAACAATAAGACGAACAATCGTACATCCCAGAATAGCAATACGATGAACAACGAATATTTGGTGAATTTTTTCAATTTTTCTGGAATATTTGGTGAATTTTTTCAAATTTTCAAACTAGCCCGGAAAACTAGTAAAAAAAATCAGAAAAATTTAAAAATTTGCAGGTTGATGCGCAACAATAAGACGAATAATCGTACAGCCCAAAATTGCAATACGATGAACAACCGAATATTCGGTGAATTTTTCAATTTTCAAACTAGACGAGAAAATAGTAAAAAAAATCGAAAAAATCTAAAAATTTGCAGGTTGATGCGCAACAATAAAACGAACAATCGTACAGCCCAAAATAGCAAAGATGAACGATTTGTAACAATTTCAATATTTGGTGAATTTTTCAATTTTTCAAACTAGCCGGACAAATAGTAAAAAAAATCGGAAAAAATTTGAAAATTTGCAGGTTGATGCCCAACAATAAGAAGAATAATCGTACAGCCCATAATTGCAATACGATAAAAAACGGATATTTGGTAATTTTTTCAAATTTTCTGAAATATTTGTTGAATTTTTTCAATTTTTCAAACTAGCGGAAAAAATAGTAAAAAAAAAAAGAAAAAATCTAAAAATTTGCAGGTTGATGCGCAACAATAAAACAAATAATTGTATAACCCAAAATTGCAATACGATGAACAACGGATATTTGGTGAATTTTTTCAATTTTTCTGGGATATTTGGTGAATTTTTTTAATTTTTTAAACTGGCCGGAAAAATAGTAAAAAAAATCGGAAAAATTTAACTATATTTTATTGTAAGAATATGTATAAAAAACTTGTAATACTTTAATAATATTTTGTGATACTTAAACAACTTGAGTTAAAAATATTACTTAACTATACTTTAATCAAAAATAAGTATAAAAAACTTGTGATATTTTAACAATCTTTTGCTATTATACTTTAACAATGTTTTGTGATACTCAAATAACTTGAGTTAAAAATGTTACTTAACTATGTTTTATTGTAAAAATATGTATAAAAAACTTGTGATACTTTAACAATCTTTTGTAATACTTTAACAATGTTTTGTGATACTTGAACAACTTGAGTTAAAAATATTACTTAACTATACTTTAATTAAAAATAGGTATAAAAATTGTGGTATTTTAATAATCTTTTGTGATACTTTAACAATATTTTGTGATACTTTAACAATGTTTTGTGTTTAAATAGCAGTATATGGGCGGGTCGGACAAGTGCGGGCGGGTCAAGTTAGAGGGCGGATAATAATAATTTGGGTTTGGTAAAAAGTGGTCTCATACTATGAGACCGGTATCACCCAAGTATTTGCCAAGTTGTAGATCTTTTAATATAAAAAATCTAAAATTGATTTAATGGTTACTATTGAGCCACATAAATAAAGTAAGGAATGATGTCGTGAAGGCACCGTAAAAATCCCAAAAAAGAATAATAACAAAATGCATGAAAAAAATGTCATATTATTCAAGGTTCACTCCAGCTTGTTCGAGTTATATTTTTAATAATCAAACAATAGCAAATTACACCTATATTAACTGAGATTGTTATAAATATAATAATTAAATAAAGTAATTGGTAACTTACTTCAGTTGATATACAAATTGTCAAACATTCATTTTTTTTATTATTATGATCTCACGCAGAGTTTAATTGATCTACAATCTCAACTAATGAAATTAGTAAATAATTATGGAATTCGGAGAAAAAAGATTAAATTAGCCTTCACAATATCAAGCAGATTTTATTTAAGTTGCAATATGCGTTGTCGGTGTATTAGAAATACACATTGGGTGGCAAAAATTGACCCAAAATTAATAATTTAAACAACTATAATTAAAATTAATGTCCATAGTTTCTCGGATATGAATACCCGAAAGTACTGATTATTATATTTCACACATTACCAAAAAATAATATCAGCTGGAGTTGGGAAAATTAATACTCTACATGAGTTTACTTTATTAAGTAGAACTTTTGGTGTTAAACTTCAAATACTTATCGTATATATTGCATAAATACAATTTTAAACTTACTAAAATAAACCTCGTACCATTTAGTTAAATTTAAGAGAGTTTCACAAAGGGAAAAGACTATTGCAACTGTATGAGAAATAGGAGTATAGACAAACATGAAAATATGATTTTAGACTTCTATTCTTAGATAATCTTGCAACTTAAAAGTGCAATGTAATTTAACGATTAACAAAAACAATATCAAATGATAAAATTGTGATAGGATTATGACTTTAGAGTTTGAACTCTAACTAGTTTCAGTGAGTGCGGATATCGTTCGCATAGAGAGCGAACTGGCATGGGGTTGTGATAAATGACTATGGTAATCAGAGAGTAATTGGCGTTGACTTGGGGTTATGGTCAGATCAGTTGGTTTCAGTCAGACAATTCTAACAAGCCGAGAGAGCTTGTACGAATATACACAATTGTACACACAATCACATATACCTAATGTGTATAATATGCAAATTTATGATAGATACTGTATTTTATGCAAATCAATTTTTACGTGTACCATACACGCGATCAAATTCGGTACGCCCTTCTTGTGGGTTTAGTAAATATTAACTAAGTTTAATTATAATAATATATAAAATATTAATGTAACGTATCATGTAAAGAAAACAAAATTGATATATTCAAAGGCGGATCTAAAATTATAAATTTGGGGAGGCCGCATAATAATAAGAAAAAATAATTGTTGAGAAATATAAATAAATGAAGATGAAGGAGAGGCGTTTTCCTTGTTGTTATTTGATTTAATTAGTAACTGAGAAGTGATTTAATTAGTAACTAAGAAGCGAAAACCAAAAAGGTTTAAAAAAAAAAAGAAATGGAGGGGAGAATGGAGAAAATGGAAAAAAAAAAACATAAATTGAAAGAGAAAAAACAATTTTTGAGAAATATATATAAATGAAAATGAAAGAGATGTATTTTTCATGTTGTTATTTGATTTATTTAGTAACAGATAAGCAAAAACCAAAAAGGTAAAAACTAATGGAAGGACAAAATAGAAAAAATGAAAAAACAAAATACATGAATTGAAAGAAAAAACAACAAACAATGGAAACTGGACCAAGGACATATGTGAGCTAGAGATTCCATCAACAAACCACGATACTACCCCAATATTCTTTACTTTTGGAGGCGTTCTTTAATCATATAAATACAAATAAAAAAATCCTATATGCCAATAAAGTTTTTAAAAGTTTTTGGAGAGGCCATGGCCCCCACAAGGTGTAGGGCAGATCCTACGCTGGATATATTGTTGTTGTGTCTAGCCCTGCTATAGATGAGGCCTATTCCAAGAAGCTTTTTAAGTTGTACCCTTTCCTCGAGTACGTCTCAAAACCCTTGATTGTTTCTCAAGAATAGGTTATATAAGAAGATTCGATATTCAACATTTTCAATTTTGAGGAATTCAAAATTTCTTCTAACTATTACTTCCTTTGGAAAAAACACTAATTTCTCTGTGACAAACAATTCAAATTATTTCCAAATATTTTAGGCGCTCTTTCTTATTATTTGATATGATGAGAGTGTTATCTATTAATATTACTTAAACATGAAATTAATAACATTTATCAGAGAAAAAAAAACGAATCGATATTGTAGGAAGTAATTTTTAAGAAGATCATCCATTTTGCTTTTATGTATTTGGGGTGAATTTACTAATTCTCGTAAGCATAACCCATATTGCGAAAGTAAATAATTTCTTCCTCCATCTTCGCAGTTCTCGATTTTATTTAACTAAGATTATTCGAATAACTTAACTTTATAATTTTGGATTAATTTATGATGTCTCCAAACTTTAGTTGAAAAGACTGGGAATGCTTTTCAATTTAGTTATTTGAAAAGACTGAGAATGCTTTTCAATTTAGTTACAACATAATGTTGAAGTGCTCAAATTTGTTGTATTTTCTTTTTCAAAATTAAATATTACTTTTCTGATTTTGTGCTTCAGTTGCAGTTTTGAATTTATAAATTATATTGATAATCTGAGTTTGCTGCTCAGATCATTTACGAGATTGGGAACAATTGTTTACTGATATTTATGCAATTGAAGGATTCAATTTGTTTGTCCCCCAAATTTAGCTACTGGAGTTATTTTTACTAATTGATGAAAGGGAATTTACTTTTAAATTTCCAGTTTATAAAACCAGTGACGCGTGTTCATTGTCAATACATTACCAAACCAAAATCTGTGGATGGTTCTGTGTTTATTTTATTTGAAGGAAATTAGGGATATAAGCATTACTAAACTTACTTTTTTTATATGATTGAGTTTGATAGAATTCGTTTTGGATATTAGTTTGGTTCAGGATTATTGGGCTCAATATTTTGTTTGGGCTTAATAATTGGGTAATAAAAGACAACCCAATATTTTGTGTGTGATCAGATCTCTGAATTGTCCTTATTATTGTATTTCTTTTGGGTATGAATTTGGGGCATTCGTGAGTATGGATAAAAGATTGTGAGACTGGAATTAATTGATGATTTAGGAATAAAAGGGCCAAAAGAAAAAATCAAGTTCATATATTAATAATCTTTCAAGTTTTATGAACAATACTATTGATTACTTATTTTGGGTTAATATTTGGTCACATAAGATGTCGAGGTATGATGGGTCATATATCACATATATTTTGAATGAAACAGTACCTCAATGTTGTTTATTGTGTCATTTCTTATGAATATCCAGTCACTTCTTTGTCCTTAATTATATCATATTTTAAAGAATTCAGATGCTTTATTTTATTTTTTCGTGATTTAAATCATTGTATTTGTGATTATGCAATTTAATATTGATTAACTTTTCAATTGCACAAATTTTGGTATGTTTTGGTTCTGGTGTTGAGGCTATTGTGTTAATTCAACATCTTGAACATGTCGGGGTTGACAAAGAACCAAGTGTCGAGGTTGTCATGATATATATCAAAAAATAGAACTGCTCAGATATTCTCGATCAACTCTATATACGGTGGGGTCATCGCCACCTTCCCTCACAATCAACTAACAATCTATCAACAAAGTGGCATCCAAAGAGAACTCCATCAGGGGTTCAAATTTCATGTCCCTCTATCAACAATAGAACTCCTCAGATAGTCTCGATCAACTCTATCTATGGTGAGGTCATCGCCTACCTTCCCTCACAACTAACTAACAATCTATCAACAAAGTGGCATCCAAGAGAACTCCAGTTTTCAATGTGAGGTGCCATAAAACTTTTGCTTATTTGCTCAACCTAGTGAAGTTATAGTAGATATTTCATCAACTCACTAAGGGTATAGTCGGATATTTAGTTATGATAAAACAACTCATCTATTAATCCACAAAAGGAATCCATAGAAAGGTTGTGTTCGTGTCACGTGCTCGCTAATAGACAATTAGTGAATAGAGAGGGTATCTTTTGGAAACTTTCAAAATTTCTTTCACTTTCATCTCTAACTATGAAGATTGTGTCTCTACTCAAGGCAAATAGCACTCAACGGATAGTTATTATTAACGATCGATTTACAAATTATTTCTCACTCAAGGAGAGTTTCTACAAATAAAATAATTTCAAGAAACTAGTGTTCTTAACAAAAAGTTTAGGTCAATTTTAATTTGATTGTTAATGTATTACTTGCACTAGAGAAAAATGCACAACCCATGCCTATCAACTTTCACCGCAAACTTGTTGCAAACAGGATGATAATGTAAATACAAAATAAATGGTTTGGCAATCAAACTTAGAGGATATTGATTTTGAATAAGTAAATACATCGAGTATGCAAATTCTTTTCCTTCCATTCTCAAGAATAAGACAATATTTAGTTTGTAATTGCTACTAAAAAGTCGTGCTTTCCAAAAATCAGAAGAACAAATACCATATATACATACCACAACAATTAAAAAAATGCAATGAACAAAGACGATTTACCTTATGGAAAATGTGGAAAGAAAACAAAATGAAATTGTCATGTTTGCTTAGTACCTTCCGTCTTAAAGAAAATATTTATGTGATTAATCTTGTAGAAATGATTTTTGATAGCATAGCTACCAAACTTCTTAATTAAATATGCATTTTGGTATATATGTATACATATATCTTGCTTCTTTTGTAGCTTCACACATCTCTTTAAAAACTCCACTAATAGAAAATTGATTTAAAATTTCTACCAAGAGAACAATAAGTGAAACTATGAAGACTTATCTCTCTTATTAAGTGGATACACAAAATACAAATAGGAAGACATTGCTAAAAAATCGCAATTATGGTGAGAATTGCTAATCTGCATGTGAATAGGATGCCCAAACTTATTAAAGGCATTTTTGTTTGACAATGACTCTTATTTTTAACGATAAATGATCAATTTCTCACGACTATCGCTGATAATTATTATGAAAATGACAAATGATCAATTTCTTACAAATCTCACTGAAAAGTATTATGAAAAAATCAGTTTTTTCCTGTGATGCCCAAATGAGGCCTCTATTTTTTTTAACTAGAAATACTAATTTTATCCAATCTTGCACATAATATGTACGTGAATTGTTGTTGCCAATTTTAATTATTCTCTTTCTAACATCACATCAACTATCATGTTTCTTTTTCGTTTAGTTGTAGTAATCTTGATCCATGTTTGCACATTCCTCAACTTTGCTTTAACTCAGTCTGATCTTCCTCCTCCTCCTTGTACTTTAATGACCAAATTAGTTCATTATCTATTGTTGTTGCCAGCTTTAATTATTCTCTTACTAACATCACATAACAAACTATCATGTTTCCATTTCGTTTAGTTACAATAATCTTGATACATGTTTGCACATTCCTCAACTTTGCTTTAACTCAGTCTGATCTTACTCCTCTTCCTTGTACTTAAGTGACCAAATTAGTTCATTATCTATTGTTGTTGGCAGCTTTAATTATTCTCTTTCTAACATCACATATATAACTATCATGTTTTCTTTTTGTTTAGTTATAATAATCTTGATCCATGTTTGCACATTCTTCAACTTTGCTTTAACTTAATCCGATCTTCCTCTTCCTCCTTGTACGTTAGTGACCATATTAGTTCATTATCTGTCTTTGGACTCTCCCTTTTATGAAGCTAACAAAAGGGTAAGAGATCTCTCTCTCTTTGATTTAGAGAGCTCAATTGCACGTGCATCATATTTAACAACTTCTAATAACAGCAGCAATAACACTTTATTCCATCAAGATGATGCCATCGAGACTTCACTTTTGCCTTCACCATCCGGTGGTTTTTAGGCTCACATCAATGTTAGATCGGAATTGCTCAATCAGTTTAACTACATGGACACTGCATTCGGCTTGCTCTGAATCAATTATGAGCCTTGTGGTTATAACGTGCTTTACCCTTTATTTAATCCACTTGATTCTTCCACTTTTAAGAAAGAAAATCGCAGCAGTGGATTATGTGACGCAGCAAGCGCTGTTAGTATTCAACGCTATGGTAATAGTACTTGTGCATATACTCTCTAATATGGTTATAGTGATGTTAGCATGGCATACCTTGCTAGAGACTCGATAAAATTCTAAAGAAGTGAAAAGATTCTACAATAGGTTAGATTCAGTTACGCACGAGGAACAACCTTGCGGGAGTCTTGGCCTCAATAATAATCATGTCTCCCTAATTTCAAGTGTTTAAATTCACAAATTATATTGGTAACATTATGGGATGAAATTGGCATTTTCGGTAAATAGACTCCAATCATTATTGAGGATAAATACAACAACATAAACACATACAAAATGAAGAGTAGTCTCGTTAGGATATGTCGTCGTAAAGAAAGAATTTATGTGAGTGTTGACTTGGTTATATATTCATTATAATACCGATCTAATGGGTATACATTCAGCTTCGCATATCTCTTTAAAACCTCCACCGACATAAAATCAATTTAGAATTACTACGCAAAAGAACAAAAAGTGAAGTTATGAAAACTAACCCTCTCATTAAGTGAAAACACATAATAGAAATAGGAAGACATTGCTAAAATGGCTAAAATTATGATAAGAATTGTGAATGTGCGTGTGATGGGATACACAAGCTTTGAAAAGGTATTTTCTTTTACACTAAAATCTATTTTAACTACAAAGGATCAATTTCAAACCAATCTCACAAATAAATATTATGAAAGTTCATTTTTGCACATGATTGGCACATGTGGTCTCATATATTTATTTTTTATATATTTTACTAAAATTTTTGAATTTTGACCAAATTTGCACGTAATGTGCACGTGAATTGGCCGATGTGCCCTAGAAAAGATGAGATGTTCCAGTATAGTTTGTTCTGACCCATCCTTCAAATATAGTCACATCTGGTCATATAACGTGCCTAGCCCTTTATTTCATCCACTTGATTCTTCCACTTTTAAGAAAGAAAATTGCAACAGTGGATTATGTGACGCAACTAGCACTGTTAGCATTCAACGCGATGGTAACAGTACTTGTGCATATACTCTTTAATATGGTCAGAGTGACGTTAGCATGGGATACCTTGCTAGGGACTCAATAAAATTTGGAATAAGTGAACGGATTCTACAATAGGTCACATTCAGTTACGCATAAGGAACAACCTTGCGGGAGTCTTGGGCCTCAATAATTATCATGTCTCCCCCATTTCAAACGTCCAAATTCACAAATTATATCGATAACATTAGTGATAATGAATTAGACATAGGGGATGAAATCGGCATTTTAGGTAAACAGACTCCAATCATTATTGAGGATAAATACTACTTGACATTAGAAGCCATCAAATTTAGTAGGAAAGCTCTGGATTCTGATGTGTCAATATTTAAGAGGAACTCATTCGAATACACGGGTGGGATGATTGTGGATACTGGTGCCACCTACATCTTTAACCCAGGAGCCGTGTTGGACAAGACTGAGGTTGAGATCATCATCACGATTGTACATCAATGCCTTGAAACCAAAATATCACATATAGAGAAAGGCACCCGATGCTATGCTATGATGGACTTTTAACAAGAGATGTAGACCGATGGGAATCAATCGTTATATTTTAGTTCTAAGATGATGACGCTAATATGAAGATATCATATGAAAACATGTTTAGACAACTAGATGATAAAAGTTTTTGTTTAGTAGTCTTACCAGCCCAAGATCATGAGAACAAATCATGTTAGCGTTCTAGGCAACATGATGCAACAATAATATTACGTTACCTATTGTATTTATTATTTTTCTATCATGGTATCAAAGCAGGTTATTAACCTGTCTTTGAGTCGTCTATTTAAATCATCATGGATGATAGCACCAGATCTCGACCGGCTTACTTTCTACTGTAGAACCAATCATACAACTTCGGAGTCAGCTACTTAGAAGAAAACTAATTGATGAGAATTATCTAATATGGCACCAACAAGTTTTGACGGTTGTGAGGGGCTATTGATATGAAGATTTCTTGTCGAACTTACAGAAGCTTCCAGACTTACATGTGGTAGGTAGCTCAAAAGAAGAAAGAGTTATTAACCTTGCCTACTTACGTTGGGCGCGACAGGATCAACTGCTCGCTTCATGGTTTCTGTCATCTCTGTCAGATAGCTTCCACATCACCACAGTTGGTTTAACCACATCAAAGGAAATATGGAATACATTATAGACCAGCTTTACAAACCAAACAAATGCAAAAGCTATGAAATATAGGATGCAGCTCTAAATTACTAGGAAATGAAGCTCATCTTTGAGAGAATATATCAACAAGATCAAATCTTGCTGTGATACGATAGTTTCTACGGGATAAAAGATGTCTGGTAAAAGTGAGATCCTCCACTTGTTATTACGTCTCGGTCAAGTATATAAACCAGTGGTTATTTCCATCACTGCCAGATCTGACCCATGCTTCTTAAGAGAAGCTCACTCTATCCTTCTCAACTTTGAAAACAAGTTGGAGACTACAGAGACCTCCATAGACTCTCCATTTTCTGTTCATTTCACTACCAATTATACAATATGAGGAAGCCCTAGAGGTAATGGGAATATTAGAGAGAGTAGCTGAAAAAATAATAGTTTTGGAGGCAGAAAAGACCTGGATACAATCAAGGGGCAACAGATCACGATGTCAGATCTGCCACTATAACAACCATATAGGTGATAAATGTTATTACAAGATGGACGCTTCATTCCTAGCTCTCGGCTTGGCTTCAATCAATAATGAGGCAACAATAGCAGCAACTCTCAGAATAAAAGCTTTTCTAACAACCTCACCAATGCTAACACTATCGAGTCTGTCCACGATCACAGTTGGTATCCTAACACCGGAGCTACAGATCATGTGACATATGATGTATGAAACTTGAGTTTAGCTTCAGAATATGGTGACAATGATATCGTTCAAAATGGAAATGGTTTTGGTATGAGCATCTCACATATTGGTAATTCTATAGTAAGTTCACCAGCTTCCGATCTTACATTCATGCTCAAGGTCCTTTGCATATACCTCATGTCACTAAAAACCTCATCAGTATTGAAAAACTTGCACAAGATAATCAGGTGTTCTTCGAGTTTCATCCAACCTTTTGTATGGTGAAGAATATCTTAACAAAGAAGGACCTTCCAAAGGAATGAATTGTATGAATCTCGGATGATTCAAGCCGCAGATAGAGTGATGCGCGCATGGTAAATGTTTCCTTTTGGAACCCAATACTAGTAATATTCACAAGATGCTTTTGGGGAGCTTGTTGCACATGGCCTTGAATGGCTCAGCATGCCAGGCGTGGGAATTTATTAGCTTTGGAAGTGTATCTCGATGGTCATTGAGAAGAATGACGATGAGTCGGGTAACGATTAGCGCCAAATTCGTTTGGAACGTCATGATGCAGAGTACCGCACGTTGAGAGGTGATTAGGGCATTATGGCCCATCAAGTCGGAATTTAAGAAGAGCTGGTTGGAATTCTTTCAATTCGTGCTCTGATTGTGGTTTGAAAATTCTCTTTGAGAGCTTAGCTTATGGTAGTGTCGCCTGAGTGCAAGGCGTAGCATATCCCTAGAGGGACGATGGAAATTCTGGAGCTGGTCTCCGGATCGAGTGGGGGAGACCAGCTAACTTGGCGGGTCGACTGTGCGATCTTCTGGTGCCAAGTGAGCATTCACCCAGTGTTGCCGAGTTGTTTTGAGTCCTCGCGCTGATCGAGGCTGGAGTTAGAGAGTTGGTGAAAAGCGTCATTTGGGATGGTCGGTTGCCTTTAAGAAGGAAGTAGGGGATATTATGGGATGTCAATCAAAAACTTTGATGGGGGTCAGCCGGGCTGAGAACGGTGAGCAGCCGGGTGTGCTTGAAGGAGCGTAGTAAGGCAATATTCATGGGATGTTGTTTGAAAAGCCTTGGAGAGTGCAGGTCGTGCTTGAGGTGTGCTCATTCAAAGTACACAGTTGCGCATTGCAACAAATAAGGTCCACGGACCAGGTTCGAGTGGGTTAAAGGCCTCACAAGGGTTCGAGGCCCTGAAGCGCATCCTCCTAGTCAGAGTACCCGTCGAGATCGACTGGTGTTTGTCGGGATGACAACACCTGTGGGGAGGGTGCGTTGAGACTTACGGGTAGGCATGCCTTCAAGTTCCATTCCATTTGGTGAGGCCAGCGAGCTAAAGCCCATCAATAAGGTCAAAGTACCAAGATACGCAGCGAGATGAGGCCTACGGGACAATATCCAACACAGCAAGGTGAGGCCTAAGGGCCAATATCCAAACCAGCGAGGTGAGGTGTACGGAACAATATCCAAACCAGCGAGGTGAGGCCTCCGGGCCAATTTCCAAACCAGCGAAATGAGGTCAGAGTGCCAATATCCAAAACAAGCGAGGTGAGGCATGAGGGCCAATATCCAAACCAAAGAGGTGAGGCCAAAGTGCTAATATCCAAACAAGCGAGGTGAGTTCGGAGTTCCAATATCCACCAAGTGAGACAGTTTTACCAGGAGACAGTTGTGAGCGAGGCCTACGGGCCATAGCAAGGGATCCCATTGGGGGACCACTGGCTCATGATGACCCTTAGTTTGGCCGTATCTCAGAAGCACCTTCGGGTGGGAGTGTGACATACAGCCGGTGTGATGGATGTTGGGCAGAAGTTGGTGTGGTTGAGCGGATCAAACGTAATTTTTTACGATTGAGAAGTGTGTGCGTCGAGCATATGTTGGACTGAGATGACAGATATCCATGCGAGAGGCACTTTTGAGGGCTCTAGGTAGCTGAGAGTTTCGACCGTGACAGACTGATTTAACTTGGATTTATGTCAGGCATGCACAAATCTGCTTAGTGCGTGCGTTGACGAGGATGTCAACAGATCGAGTGGGGGAGGACTGTCATGGGATGTCAGTCGAGAACCCAGGATTACTTGGGATGAGACTGGACACGGTATCCCAGATACATTGAAGCGATCATGTGGAGTGGGATGTCGGTAGGTCTTGGAGGACACGGGGTGCGGGCGTGCGGCATGGGCTGCTAAGCACGCCCAAAGGAAAAATTCATACGCCTTCTTCTACGAATACAAAACTGGAAAATTTGATTACAAGTGCAAAAAAGAAATAGAAGAATAGAGATTCAGAAAAGCCCAGAAAAACATTTATCCATGGGAAGCAGAAGCCCTCCGATCAGAAGCTAGAACTCGGCGGACGCACCACAGCTCACACTCGGTCTCATGGTAGCGTTGGCAATACTTGTCGGCTCGCTCGGAGATGGCATGAGCCTCGCTGGCAGTGACGGTCAGTCGGTTTACTGATTCCGTCAAGTCAGCCTTTTCCTCCTGCAGTTAACGATTCAGCTGGTGGAGCTCGGCCCACTCTCGCTTGTAGTAGCATTTTTTCTGCCTTTTCCTCTCCAGGAGCCGACACATGTACGAGATTTTCTCCCGGAGGACGGACAGTTTGTCTGTGAGTTTGAAATTTTCGGCAAACAGAGAGAGGTTTTTCGTTTCACGGTATCAAGCTCTTCAAGCAGGGAAGGAGAAGCCATTATGAAAATTGAAAGATAACAAATCATATATGAGTATATATAAAGAAAACGAAGCACGTGCCATCGAATAAAAGTACTAGGGTTTTCGGAAAACCAGGAAACCCTAGAATGTGAAAAGTCATTACAAGACAAGATATTATTCACCATACAAAGAGACACAGGAAGAAACAGACCAGCCACACAGGCAAATAATAAACAGACCTGTCTGGAAAAGAGGGCGCAACCCTAACAAGCTAAGCCTAAATCCCCGCATCTAGATCCTCCGCGAGCTGCTCCACAGCCTCCTCTGCCAAAGCGCCAGGAGAGGTCCCCCTCGGCAGCTCACCCAAATCGGCGAAGGTAGGGGAGGGAGTAGACGTGTTCAAGGCAAGAGCCAGGCCTGGATTTGGCTGAGCTGCCTCTGGAGAAGTTGGGGGAGCATTGAAGATGGCAAAGACATGGGCAGCAAACTCATGTGTGTCGAGCCTGTGCAAGTGATCTTGCTCTGGAGAGTAGCAGAACGAGGTAGGCTCTGGCGGCTGCTTCAAGACCTCGGCGCGATTGAAGGGAAGTGTGGGCTTCTCCTAGGACCATTTTGCCTGGGCGTCTAGAGCAAGGTGAAAATATACCTCTGCCTCTGGAGCAAGCAGATGGTATAATTGTTCCGAGCCCAGGAAGGCATGCTGGGCAGACTCACGAGCAATCTGGATTAACCTCAGCCCTTCTTCGGAATTAAAGAACTTCGTTCTCCACTCTTCACGAGCTCGGGCTACAGTCTCGTGGCCGCATCACGCAGTACACGACTATCTGCGGCGGTCCCCTCCCAACCAGTCAACACAAGAATATACCTCAGGGTCCTACTGCAGACGCCCAACACATTAACAAAGATGTCACCCTTATAGTTTCGGTAGCGTGCCTTTCTGCATAATGACATGCGTACTTGAACATATGTTCCATCTAATGCTCCTAAACAACCCTACGAATATGGAAAGGACAAGGAGTGAAATTAATCTTGTCAGTATTCAGAAAAATCCTACTGGCTACCAATAAATTTGAATAATGGGGTGGAATTGGATTTCTTTATTTACCTTAAACCATTTCTACTAATATCTGTACACGAGTCATCAATTACAGTGGGTTCAACAACTAAAATTGGGTACAATCTAAGGACAACGTCTAGAACACGGTTAAAGTAAATGCTATCAGTGTGTCCCGATCTTATGAAATTAAATTCCACGGTCACATTTTTTCTATGATGACCCAGAACACTTAAAAACATGGCTACTTGTTCGCTAACCGAGAGATTTTGTGATTGGACGAGGCCACCCTATGCTCCAATAAATAACACAGCCTTCCGAATGTGTTTCTATCCATTTTTAATTGTTCAACACACGTTGTATCGCTGATGTCAATCAGACTAGACAAGTGCTTAATTTGTGTAGGAATATCTACCCACCGATAGAGTGATCCGCATGGTCTGAGAAACGACACTTACGACGACGTTCCATAACAAATTTTTGATAAAAAAAAATTGTGCTTAGCCAAAACAGTTTTATCAATTCAGTGACCTCTTCAACAATCACAACCATTGCAATATCTGGGTCAGTGCAATCCATCGGAACAACTGTCTGAAATTGCAATCCCCAGGATCACATGAAAAGTCAATAAGTCTAATGTTGTATTACCATGTTTGATTTCATAGATGAGCATGAGGGCCTTCTTAGTTTATTTGGAAAATTCTAACTAATTGTTCACAACCGACTCAACTCAAATACACACCTAATAAGTAATAAGTATGTAATAGTAAATATGTATTTCATATTGTAGTTACTTATTGGCTCAGAGCAGGTGTACAACAACTCAGTCATTGTAAGACTAATATGAAGATCTTTTTGTCATAGTTATGGAGGTTTAGATGTCAACATAAAAAGCCTTGCGGATGAGGTACTCCCTGTTCGTGCCTTTACCGGTATTCTGTCTATATTTATTGCATGTTGTTATTATTAGATTATTATATAGTTTAATGTTTACATTAAATTTGTTAATAATATTCTAGTACATTTGTTTATAGTATTCTAGTTACGTATGTGGGATTTGTATTCTGCTTCATATGTTTACTTGTTAAGTAAGTTTTTTCTCAGAACAGATCTACATTACAAGGATGGGCACAACACCTTAGCATTAACGATGGGCTTAACCACACATAACTAAATCCGTGCTACAACATACAGACTCCACACACTCGCCAAACACCAGGATACAATGAGAATGATGCTAGTACCGAACTACTAAATAGATTAAGATTTCTTACTTGAAAAGTCGAGCGGTCGTCAATAGTAGAACTTCGGAAGCTCTGAACACGACCTGATTTGAAATGCCTAATTCAAAGAAACAAAAATGCAAACGGCTGGAGGTTAATTACTATTTCGTAGGGCAATCGGCGAATCATCTTTCAGATCTACAAAAATTGATTCTATAATTACCTGGGAAAGCAAAAAACGGCGGAAAGCGAGAAGAAAGCCTGTCACCAGTGAATTATGGAACCTAAAGTCTTGTGGAATTTCAAAACCCAGGGGATCATGACGTCTTAGCGGAATTAGGGTTCCATCTTGTAAATAGGTATTTATGGTGGTGGCATCGTAAATATATATGGGTTTGAGGGCACTTTAGTCATTCTACGTCGAAAAATGGGGATAATTTGGTCATTGCACAACTTGGATTAACCACTAGATTGTGAATCCCACGATCGTAAATGGGACAAGAACAATGCACCTTTCATGGGATATAGCCGGGCCGGGATTTCTCGTCACGGGCTTTAGTCTCGGAAACCAAACGGTGGATTTCATAGGATAAATGGAATTATCCGGCGTAATCCTATCCCGTCAGAAGTATCAAACATGGCCTAAATGTACTAAATAATTATAGTCAACTTTTAGCATTAAACTCAAGAACATGTAACACATATATTACTAATTATAGTAGCGGAGAGTTTTTCGCAAAAAATGAGAGCAATCTAATAATAGTGGCGCTTGTTTTAAATGTACTTCCCGCGTGATGGCTAATCTTGTCCCGCACCGGCTTCCCGATGCTTGTGGGTTGTCTTAGCCGTATCAGTATTCTCGTGTATGTGTAACTCGCCATCCTTGGTGAGGAGTCCGTGTGGACATGCTTGTTGACGAGCCTCGGACTTGGTCCAATGTCTGCTTGGTATCTTGCGCTAAGCCTCTGCATCGTGTTTGCATGTCTAGGACTGCGCATTGAGTCCTAAGTCATGACTTGAGAATATTTATGTAATTTCAACAAAATTTTCAATTTGCTTTTCTTAAAAAGCTCATACATACAACTTTTTTAAACATTTTGGACAAAAAAAAACATTCAAACTTTTTATATGGTGCAATTGAACGAGGAGTGCTCCCGCCATCGTACAAAATAAGCTACCACAAAAACTTTCAGGATCCTGGGAGTTTTACTTTCCCTTGTCATATTGGTAGTGTATCTATTGATCGAGCATTAGCAGATTCATGGGCGAGTGTTAATTTGAGGTCTTATGGATTTTTCAAGAGTTTGGGATTAGGTAAACCTAAGCCTACTAAAATGAGTTTATAATTTGTTGATAGGGCAATTAAACATTCTATGGGTATTATAGAAGATATACTTGTCAAAGTGGATAAATTTATTCTAGTTGATTCTGTGATTCTTAACATACCTACTAATGTAAAGGTACCCTTGATTTTAAGACGTCCTTTCTTAGCTACTGCTAGAGCAATTATTGATGTGCATGATGGGATATTGACTTTGAGAGTTGAGGATGAACAAGTAGTTTTTAAGATATCCAATTCTCCTTGATATAGATGATGCTTGTTTTTCTGTCAAATGCTTTGATGAATTCTCACAGGGAATGGTTTCCAACTGAGTCCGAGCGAGAAGTTCAAGGAGAGAGCCAAGAGTCGGTCTGATAAGGAGATTGAGAAAGAAAGAAGATTCCAACCTGGGGACTATTATCTTCCATTGAATCATTTTTATCCTCCATGAAGTTGAGATCGAGATGGAGAATTCCGTTTATTGTGACTAAAGTATTTTCTTGTGGGACTATAGAAGTTTCAAGCAAAGACCATGATATTTTCAAAGTGAATGGGCATTGCTTGAAGCATTTTCATGGTGGGGGGGGTTGAGGAGAAGTAAAAGTAATTATGCCGTCATAGAAAGGTGATGGTCTCCCAAACTAAATATGCATGAACCTAAAACACCGAACATAAAAACAAAAGAACACAAAAGCACCCCCAACTTAAAAGTTTACATTGTCCCCAATGTAAGAACCTAAAGTTGAACAAACAAAACACACGAACCAAATGACCACAAAATAGATGAAAAATAAATAAATAAAAAGAAACGAAATCACCTTTTCACAATGGTGACAAAAGGTTTCCGAGGTGGCCGAAATTGGTGTCGTAGAGCGCGTAAGCATGCGAGCATGGTAACTTGATGAAAAACTCAACATCTCTCACCCACGTTTGTCAAAATACATCTCAATATGAATCAACCTACATAAAACATCGAAGATATCACCATGACTAACTAGTAAAACTACTCCTAAAGAAAGAAAATGAACAAAAAGAACATAAAACACCGGGTTGCCTCTCGGTAAGCGCTTCTTTATAGTCAATTAGCTAAAATATCAATGGTAAGGGCCTCCACGTAGGCTCGCGCAAAGCCTTGAAATTAAAATCTCTTGGGC
>BMAC01000243.1:781078-825007 GCA_014905375.1 Phtheirospermum japonicum
AGTACATTTAAAACAAAGCGCCACTATTATTAGATTGCTCTCATTTTTTGCGAAAAACTCTCCGCTACTAT
Organism: Phtheirospermum japonicum; assembly: GCA_014905375.1. NCBI lineage: Eukaryota > Viridiplantae > Streptophyta > Magnoliopsida > Lamiales > Orobanchaceae > Phtheirospermum > Phtheirospermum japonicum. The sequence goes on from BMAC01000243.1 coordinate 781,150, forward strand.
ATTAGTAATATATGTGTTACATGTTCTTGAGTTTAATGCTAAAAGTTGACTATAATTATTTAGTACATTAAGGCCATGTTTGATACTTCTGACGGGATAGGATTACGCCGGATAATTTCCATTTATCCTAATGAAATCCACCGTTTGGTTTCCGAGACTAAAGCCCGTGACGAGAAATCCCGGCCCCGCTATATCCCATGAAAGGTGCATTGTTCTTGTCCCATTTACGATCGTGGGGATTCACAATCTAGTGGTTAATCCAAGTTGTGCAATGACCAAATTATCCCCATTTTTCGACGTAGAATGACTAAAGTGCCCTCAAACCCATATATATTTACGATGCCACCACATAAATACCTATTTACAAGATGGAACCCTTAATTCCGCTAAGACGTCATGATCCCCTGGGTTTTGAAATTCCACAAGACTTTAGGTTCCATAATTCACTGGTGACAGGCTTTCTTCTCGCTTTCCGCCGTTTTTTGCTTTCCCAGGTAATTATAGAATCAATTTTTTGTAGATCTGAAAGATGATTCGCCGATTGCCTACGAAATAGTAATTAACCTCCAGCAAAATAATCCTCTCACGCCGTTTTTTTTTTTTTTTTTTTTTTTTTGGGTTATTGTTGCTTATGTTCTGTATCTGTCCTAGAAGGGTTGGGGGATTATAATTAAGGATTTTTGCCGTCGCCCTAGTAGGGCTGACGGCGCATTTTCTTAATTATGCCCGACAGGCAAAGGCCGTAAGTGAATGAGGACCGTCGGGGACCCGTCATCTTGTCGCTAATTTATGACGCTTACGTTTAGCAACCATTTTGCCGATGAGGTGGACACTGACGGCCTACACCTATTGGGTAGACCGTCGACATTTCACGGGTTTTTTTGTAGTGTAAGTTGTGACTTTTTACCTTAAAAATCAAAGTCCGTGTAATTCTCTCTTATCTTATTTACCTCAGGGAGGTCAGAAAGACATACATTGAAGATAGGTTTAAAATTCATTTATCGAATCGTTGCTAGATTATCACCATTTAACGAATCGTTGCTAGATACAGGAAACAACTAATGACTCATCGCATTCGGTGGAGTTAATACTTATAAGATAAAGTGTTTTTCTCGTTAACCACCAATTTAAAATATCGAACTAGTTGATTTTGTGTGTGAATAACTTAGAAATGCTAGTATTGATAGGTATACAAAAAGATAGATAGTTCAAACCGTCAATTTACAATTTGAAGTATTATAAAAATTAGAATTGTAGTAAACGGTTAAGCGAACTGTTATACACGTCTATGTACATATTTTTACATATTAAGTTTCTAGATTTGGGACGGGCAAATCTATTAATTAATTGTATATCTGGGAAGAAGAATTGAAACATACTACTGTATTTTTGTGTGAATGGGAGAACAAAAAAGACAAATTAGACTGTTTTAGCGGGCCCAAAAAAATATATAATTTAATTATTTATGTTATTATAATATTTTTAATTACTTGATTAAATCAAGACAAAACCATTATTTAAAAAAAATCTAAAACAATTCTAATCCTCTTTTCTTCTCGGTAACTTTTGAAAATAAAAATAAAAATAAAAGATACGTGCAGCATTAACAAAAATGCGTGTATATATGAGACGTCTTGTCTTTGGGAAAAAAGGAAAATCAAAACGAGCATTCAAAATTTTCATTTGTCCGGTCGATACTCTCCCTCAGAACTCCGAAGCAGCCAGGAAGGATTTCAGTCCCCCACAGAACACGCAGCCGCGCATTCGTCTGTCGCACCGAAGTCCTGACGAGATAACTCAGCCTCAGGTAAGCTCCCTTTTCTGGTTTTCTTCTCAATCCCGTCATTGCACCCTGCTCCTGCTTCTATGTGATTAATGCTAGGGCTTTTGGTGATTTCTAATTGATATTGTGATTAATGTCAGGGCTTTTGGAAATTGATATTGATCTCTTATTAAGGCTTTGGAATTTCCTCGCAATTGTGAATATGAATTTGTGATTTAGGGCTTTTGGAAATTGATTTTAATGAGTAATTAGGGATTTGATCGCAATCGTGAATGTGTATTTGTGGTTTAGGGTTTTGGAAATTGATATTGATTTGTAATTTAGGGATTTGATCGCAATTGTGAATGTGAAATTGCTTAGGGATTTTGGAAATTGATATTGATGTGTAAATAGGGAGGGGTTTAGAATTTATTGTCTGTCGTACGTTCTGACGTGATTCGTTTGGGCTAATCTGTACAGCTTAATTTCACAGCCATGGCAACAAATAGATTATTACTCTGCACTGTCTTAGTGTTATTGTCCATCATCATCATCACAATTAGCGCCAATCGATCAGCCGATCAAGCGGTGGACGACCGTATTAAATTCTTCTTTGCGGTGCTTCTCGTTGTTTGAACGTTATCAATTTCTAGACAAATATGAATCTGTGCAGGACGAGATGGAGCACAACATTTGCCGTACCGGTTCTAGACTAGTATGGCTATCTTATTATCAAAATACTGGTCGATTGCCGCCGGGATATAAAGAAGCCCTCTTAATCTCGTTCAAGAACAATCAAACTATGGTTGATATCGAGGTTTGTGAGTATGATCATAGATGTTGTCCTGAAGAAACTAAGAAACTCGCGTTTAGCTTCTAGTTGGCGAAATAAATCATTTACGTAGTTATGAATGGGTAGAGTTAAGTTAGACAATGATGCAATTCAATTCGACTATTTGTGTTGCAATGGACAAATCAAACTAACAGCTTTCTTGACTGTCGAACTTATTCTCAAGTGTGTGTTATTTTGTAGTACGTTTGTTTAGTGTTACGAGCAAGCTTTCACTTGTGTACTTGAAAGAGAATAAAGGAAATTGATATGCATATTATGTTCAAACAATTACACATGCTTGCGTTTTAGTTTTGGAATTTTAGCCAACTAAAACCAATTAATCATTAAAGAGTGTGATTGGAGTTTGCTAAGCGGTTGGATACATGTAATATCAGCTAGTTTATTGTACAAGTGTCGCCTTTCTTGGTGTTTATTGATTTTACTATGATAAATTAAAGAAGATGTTCGTTCGCTTGGCAAAAAGTTTACATCTCTATCTTTCGCACACATTTCTAGACCAGCTACTCGTAAATTAACACGTTTGGCTTTATATATAATTAAATTAGATAAAAAAATATTGGGTATTTACATAGTTAAAATAAATACGGTGAATTTCAACCAATGATCTTATTTACCTTGTAAATCCTCAATTTGGAGGATTATGTGAGATTATAAGTCGAAGTGAATCATGATCAATGATATATAATTCAGCTTGTAAATCTCCAAATCCGAAAACAAGGTTTAGAGCATTTTTAATGTGGGAGTTTATTTAAAAGTCTATTTGAAGATAGAGAGAAAAATAATGATTATTTTAATTTAAGGAAAATGAAAAGATGTGTTAGGGGAAAAAGAGTGAGAAACAATTTTAAAATTAATACGTATATTTGGGGCGAGTTTGTGGAATTGGCACGAAATATTGGTGTAGTAATTTGGAAAATGAGTTAAAATTGAGAAAATAATTAAAATTGCAAAAAAGAATACAAGACTCACTTGATTTTTTTTTATTATTTTTTATTTTTTATTTATTTTTTTTGTCTAAATGTACAGTGGAAACGGATTTTAGCATTAAAAATGCCCTATGAGTTGTGTGTGTTTTCCTGTGGTGGACAGCAGAGCCAGCCGTGAGACGGTTTTTGGGGCTACCGCAAGGGTTGTGAGTGAGGTGAGTTAGCTCGTGAGTTACTCAAAATCGACTCGACTCGAGGTTAATCGAGTCGAGATCGAACTCGAGCTACTCGAGTATATTTTGAACTCGAACTCCAGTTTAGTGATACTCGACTCGATAGGCTCACGTGCCTAATTGAGTTTTAATATATTTACCATTTTATCTTTATTATACTTACTTATTTATATACATACCCTAAATATATAATAAAAATTAATATTAAGTATTTTATTATATTATTTTTAGGTTTCTTTATTAATATTATGTAACTCGAGACAGTTAAGCCGGCCTTGAGTTTGACGAGTTTTCAAAACGAGACAAACTCGAACTTGAAAAATTGAGCTCGTTTGAGCTCAAGCTCAAGCTTGACAATGATTGACTTGACTCGACTCGACTCGACTCAATTACACCCCTAGCTATTGCCCAGGGCCTCAAGTTTTCGGGGTCCCAATTTGTCTGACCATATATTATATAAATTTTGTATTTTTTTTATTTGTAGATAAATTAGTAAATTATTAGTTGATAAAATTATTTTATAACATGTTTGTTTTTTATGTACTCAATTACATCGTCAAAATCTCTGAGTCTCTTTTTCAGGCTTCAGTTCCAAATTTAGGGCATTCTTAAAATATGTGTGTCAAATGGTAATTATTTGAATTAGTTATCCAATAGTTTGATCACGTTGGTTTACTCCTTTTTATATACGTTTTATTGATGTTTTTCGGTTTTCATTTTCTTAAAATCTTTCTAAATTAATTGTTGATTTTTCTTTATTGGATTTGGTAGTCAATTCATCACTGAATTCTCTTTGATTCCTGTTATTGATTTATTTTTCTTTTTTAGAATTTAGAGTTTAATTACTATTATGTTATCACAAGATAACTGAATCTGTTGTAATAATAATAATAATAATAATAATGATAATAATAAATCAAGAGAAACAATTGATAAATTAAGTATACTGAATGGTCCTCGTTTTTATATCTTGCCTCGGGCCGTCCTGGTGGACAGTCGCGATGGAATTGGACATGTTAGTGTGTGTTTTGTCTTGGAGATGTGTGTTCGTGTAAGTGTTATTTATTGCGTACGTGAGTGATGTGAGTCGCCGGTAACAAACCGCGTCTGAGAGGAGAATGAAAAAAGATTACAGGTTTTGGGTCAGGGCCCGGGCCGAAAGATTGAGAATGTGAAAGAGTTAGAGATTATTGAAATTTTAGACTTTTCCTAATTCCCAAATCGTGTTTCTAACATCTCCCCTAAACCCCATATTAAAGTTTCTCTACTTTTGGAATTTCTTTATTTTTATTGTCTTTAATTTAGGTTTCAAGGTCATTTTTTTGAATTTAAGAGTTTTATATTTATTTTATGACATAAATATGGAGTCACCTGCCCAAATATTAATTGTTTTTCAACTCTCAGGCCAAAATCAGAAAAATGTCAAGAAATGTATAATCATATTTTCTAAAGTTTCCCATTACACAAATGTTACGTGAAAATCGAAACTTATTTTATCATAATCTTTCACATTACACTTAAATTCAAGATCATTATTATTAAAAATTTATGTACGGAAAAAAGTAATTACGAATACATTGGTGACTTAGTAAACTTGATAATAAAATCATCAAAACATATCCTATTTATACTAATTAAGGATCATTTATATTCGAACATATCCTATTTATACTAATTAAGGATCATTTATATTCGATCGGTGGCAGTTATTCATTTTATCCAAATAGTTACTATTATTATTTACTACTAAAATATTCTACTAACTCTAACATTGTTTCAAAGTATATTTTTATAATGGTGTCACGAGTCAGGCTGCGAGCCCGGCGGAATGTCCCATACAGTATTAGCATTGCCTTTTAGTCGACAGATCAGAGCGGTGCCAAGGTTAGCTGTTAGCAGCTTTTCGATTCGCCTTGAGGCGAGGCCAAGAGTAGGCATAGATATGAGAGGAAATAGTATGCGAGTGGGATGGTAATAAGATCGACAAAGAGAATACACAAAGACAACATGATTTTGGCCCAACAATGTTCCCTTCGTGTATATTATTCACATGTACAAATGGATCTCTCGATCTCAAGCAGTTATGGTTGTCTCTCACCTCTCGTCCATCTTGTTCTATGACCCCATTTGGTAAAGAGAGATTTGAGTCAAAATTAAAGGATTTGACTTAATTGAGAGGATGACCGGTTAAATTCTCTAATTGATATGTTTGGTAAGCCCAAGAGATTTTAATTTCAAGGCTTTGCGCGAGCCTACGTGAGGCCTTACCATTGATATTTTAGCTAATTGACTATAAAGAAGCGCTTACCGAGAGGCAACCCGGTGTTTTATGTTCTTTTTGTCATTTCTTTCTTTAGGAGTAGTTTTACTAGTTAGTCATGGTGATATCTTCGATGTTTTATGTAGGTTGATTCATATTGAGATGTATTTTGACAAACGTGGGTGAGAGATATTGAGTTTTTCATCAACTTACCATGCTCGAATGCTTACGCCCTCTACAAAACCAGTTTCGGCCACCTCGGAAACCTTTTGTCACCATTGTGAAAAGGTGATTTTATTTCTTTTTATTTATTTATTTTTCATCAATTTTGTGTCATTTGGTTCGTGTATTTTGTTGTTCAACTTTAGGTTCGTACATTGGGGACAATTTATACTTTTAAGTTGGGGGTGCTTTTGTGTCTTTTTGTTTTATGTTCAGTGTTTTAGGTTCATGTATATTTAGTTGGGAGACATCAATTTTCTATGACGCATAATACTTTTAATAAGTTAATTTGTAAAGTTTTGATTATATTTATATTTATAGAAGTATATCTTTCTAAAAAAAACTAATATATATTTAATAATTATATATATGTATATATAGTATAATAACAAGTGTTTTTATTGGTAATCGTAGATGGGCAACATTGGGATTCAACATGTATAACCCGATTTTTAGTGAGATTTGAGTCTATGAGCATACATTACAAATTATGCTTCTTTTCATTGCTTGTGAGTGAGTCACACATTGTTGGTTGATCTAGAACTTGCATGGTTATACACGTATGTTTGGAAGCCATATTTGGGTAGGATTAAGCCCTTTATTATTAGACTTTTTCTTGCATAAGCCTACCTTACATTATCCATTAGTAAACCAATTTCGAGCCTAAGCCTTTTTCTTTGATTATAACACGCATTACAAGCCATAATAACCATTTTTTGAGTTTTCCTCTTTGAACCTTGAATTGAAGATACACACGTGGATGTGTATTTGTTGTCGTGCGAGTCGTTTAGTAGTCTCTTAGGTCTTTTTATTCATTTTTATTTTTCTTAGATCGTTGTAGTAGATTGGTGAGTAATTTTCGTATGTCATGCGGATAACTCGAGTTCGTTCTCCAATTACATGTAATTTTTATTTTCATTGAGAAAAAAGAAAGAAAAAGAAGAAATACAAAAAGAAAAGAAAAAAAAAAAGGAAGAAAAGAAAAAAGAAAAGAAAAGGACGAGAAAACTGGAAAAAAAGATGTTATTATTTTTATTATTATTATTGAATAAACAATATGTGATAGAGGTGTTATGTATTTATCAGATCATAGATTATTGTGTTTTGCTTAGTGTTTTTTACCCGTTAGTGTTTTTATTTTTTTATTTTTAGAAGGTATCTTTGTGTGTTTCTTCGATTCTTTTAAACTTATATAACTTCCCTTTACCCATCCTCCACCTTAACCCCATTACAACCCGTTATCCCTTGGCATCCATGCATCTCAACTCATTTTTAGTTGGAATCGGCGTGATTTAAGTGCAAGCTTATGTGAACAATATTTCGGTGTTTTGTGACTTGAGAGCTCTATATACATAATTGCTTATACACTTGAGTGAAAAGAGTGATCTTGTGAGGACTTGTTGGTTCACTTCGTTGTTCGTTAACTCGGTTATTGAGAATTGACTTGTTGTGTTAATTTTATAGTTTTTGTTTATTATTATATTATTATTGTTGTTGTTGTTGTTGTTGTGTTAGTTTTATAGTTTTCGTTTATTATTATTATTATTATTATTATTATTATTATTATTATTATTATTATTATTATTATTATTATTATTTACGTACTTACTTTTTGACATGATGGTTAATGAAGTGATTGTAGTTGTTGAGGATGTGGTCTTCCTTTAGGTTGTCATTGTGTTTTCTTTAATTTTAGATTATTTTTCTCGAGGAAAAGCAAGCGTCTAAGTTGGGGGTTAGTTTGATAATCTACACTTCATGCATGTTTTCAGTATTTTGTATATGTTTAATATAAATTTATTTGTGTGTCTTTTGGTAGTTATATTATGGCGTTTCTTGTTCTTTTCACTTTTGGGTTGTATTTGTATAGGAGAGTTGAAGAGGAGCAAATTTGGATGAATTTATAGGGCAATGATAGTCGTGTATACAAGAGAATGAGTCAAGGGGATTAAATGGGAAGTAAAAAGCCGCAAACAGTGTTTAATATAGAGAAATCAAGGAAAACATGCCTTGGACGTGTTTTAAAATATGCCCATGTATCATAGCGCAAACAAAAATTAAAAAAAGAAGAGTCCAGGAGAAAATACGGCCTGGACGTATTTTTTACCGGATGGTCAATTTTGGAAAATATGGCCAGGCTGTGTTTTTGCAATTCTGGCTATGTTTTCACCCTACTAGGCATGTTTCTGATTGAATAGTGCAATTTTATGGTTTTGGGCCCCATTTTCTCTATTTTTCGAAGGGCTATTATGAAAAACACTTGGAAAACAATAAATAAGAGCCTAGGATGGTTTTTAGCACAATATTAGAGGCTACATGTAATACCCCATAATTCACATTACTCAATGGCCAATAAATTCATGCATGCTATATTATTTATATGATTTATATGTTGTGTGCATATTAGATTTTATCATATATTGGTTAGTGATCCTTTATTATTTTTTTAAGAGTACTGGTTAAGTGGTTTATAATTTTACATGACAAAAGTTATTATAATTTAGAATATGTAATTTTATGAAGGTGTAAGTTGAGAAAATAAGGGATACAAATTTTAATTATATCAAAATTAGGATTAGTAGACTATTATGTAAAATAACATGTCAATACTCATGGAGCTTATTTAGTAGACTATTAGTAGACAAATTTTATCATATATATTTGTGTGTGTGTGCGCTCGCTCGCGCCCGCGCTCGCGCAATATAATATAATATAAAAGTATTTGGCGTTGGCTTACCACATCTATAAGTAATAATTGGTTATTACTATCTATCTATCTATATATATATATATATATAATGGGAGTTTCGCAGGAGAGAGAAACAATTAAAGAAAAATAGGTGTGTGTTCTCGCCCATGAATTTTCTCACCTATATATAACCTATGAATTTTCTCACCTCTTTTCATCCCATTAATTTTTCTTCATCGGCCTCTCCACAACCTCAGATTTAGTATCAATTATCAATTTCAATTTTCTGTTTGTCTCGAAAATTTTCTGAATGTTTTGGTAGATCTCCAAACAGTATGAGAAATATATTTGCGATTCACTTCTGAATCGAACTGCCAAACTCAGATCCATATGAGAAATATATATTTTTCTTCCTCGGCTTCTCAACAATCTCAGATTTAGTATCAATTATCTATTTCAATTTTCTGTTTTTATTTTTTATTTCAATTTTCTGTTTGTATCGAGAATTTTCTGAATGTTTTTGCAATATTTTTTGTTTTCTGTTTGTATCGAAAATTTTGTTTGGGCTAACTATCATTTTTTGAATTTAATTCGCTGTAATAATTATCAATATTTTTATGATTTTTTTGAAGATCTTTTGATTAATTATATTTGTTTTGTTTCATAGTAATTACCAATATTTTTCTGAATTATTTGCATTTCTTCAAACACTTGGAGAAATAGATTTGTGATTGGATTTTTATAGATTTGCAATGATTTCAACTGCACAACTGTATATTTTTTGGCCTATAATTTTTTTTATTTGTTTGAATTTTCAACAATGGTGAATCATTTTATATTGTTTTTATGTTCTATGCTGCTTTTGATCATCTATCATTCTTATTTTTAATCTATCATTCCTTTTCTATGAATTATGATGATGCGTTAGCAATGAATTTGCAGAGTTAATCAATTTAATTGAATTTCCTTCGTTTACCATAAGTAGCTGGAAGAATACCAGAAAAAAGCGGATGTGGCTGGAAGAATACGAGAAAAAATCGGATATGGTTGGAGTTTTTGCTCACTTTTTTTTATTGTAAATATACCTTACTATAATTAGGACTCATCTCATTATCGTAACAGTGAACAACCATTTTGCACTCTTGAGTTCTGTTGTATTTTATGAGTTTATTTTATTTCTTTTGAATTTGTTTGTTAAATAAATTGATAAGAATCTATTATTTATCATATAAAACTATTATTTTATCTCTTTGGATATTTCTTTAATATTTCTCATATACGTTAGATGCGTTAGATATTATTCAATATTTTTTCAGTTTGTTCAAGATTCGGTCATTAAATGGAAAAATATCTATTGATTATGAGTAAACAATATTGATGGAAAATTTATAATTAATCATTATTTAAAATGTCTAACTATTCAATAATCAATCATATCAACTTTAAAACAAATCCCCGTAATTACGTTTGCTTGAAAACCTTTATTTGTCTTTAAATAAAATAACTTTCCAACAATATTCAATAGTCAAGCATACCAATTTTAAAACAAATTCCTGTAATTACATTTGCTTGAAAATCTTTATTTTTTTTAAATAAAATAACTTTCCAACAATATTCAAAAGTCAATCATACCAATTTTAAAACAAATCCCCGTAATTACGTTTGCTTGAAAGTCGTTATTTTTCTTGAAAGAAAATAATTTTTCAACAATATTCAATAATCAAGTATACCAAATATAAAATAAATTCCCGTAATTACGTTTGCTTGAAAACCTTTATTTTTTTTAAATAAATTAACTTTTCAACAATAGTCAATAGTCAAGCATACCAATTTTAAAACAAATCCCCGTAATTACATTTATTTGAAAATCTTTATTTTTCTTTAAATAAAATAATAATATTTTATTCACAAGTCGATTAACTATTAATAATATTTRTTTATCTTTAAAAATTAACAAACTACCAATACAATAGTTAATCAATCCAACTAATTACAATCAATTATCTACTATTTATAAGACAAATAAAATCTTGCCATTGATTTGAATTGAACCTTTTAACAAACGTTTGATCAAACAACCTTTTATAATTTTATAAATATATTATTCATGTAACATATATTTAATAATAAATTCAGAATCTATAACAAAGATAGGAATTATCAATTAAAATCAATTACTCAGTATTTTCCTTGCTTGGAGAGTTCATTAGTATATTGTAATATATTGTCTAAAATCATTTTAAGTTGTAATTAATAATTAAGTTGTAAGATTGATGATTACCACCAAAATTAATAATTAATTATTTCAAATCAAGTAATAAGTCATAATTTAAGTTGTAAGATTATTCTAATTTTATTTTATTACTTAACGTGTGTGTGTGTGTGTGTATATATATATTAGATAATTTTACCATTAACATATATACTATTAACATATTTAAATTGTATCAATCAATTTAATAGATATATACTATTAACATATATACCATTAATTGTATACTATTTATACCCATTTAATGTCGTATCAATCAACTTAACACACACACACACACAATATCATATCATTGGTTTTAGTATTTCAGGGTTGTTAAGTTTAGGATATTAATATGTTAAGTTGTTAACATATATACGTACAATTATATATTATATACGTCGATTGACAAAAAGTTTAAGAACTCTTAAAATATATTATATTGTTAAGTTTAGGATCTCTTAAAATAAACAATCTTACCAACTAAAAAGATCACCAAAATGTTTTTATTCTTGGCATAAAACTGTCCCATCACCATAAATTTTTAAATGAAACAGACCGTAATAAAGAAAAATTTGACCTTAGTAGTATCATGTAAAATCCTTATTAACATAATCCATTATTTTATATACATTGGTTAAGTATAACTTAGTAATTATATCACATTCTGTTGTCATGTTCGGCCATAATGATTTACTTAATATATTCGGCCATTAATTAATATACGCAATATATTTATTGTGATATCATCATATATCTCATTTATTAATAGCGGTTGAAATTACTCTCTCTCTCTCTATATATATATATATATATTTCCACACAATGATAATAATACAAAAAAAATCTTTCCTACACTCAAATTAATATTATAAATTAAAATATTTCTCATTCTTACTGATTATATTAACTAATTATTCGTTTATCCTAAAGGAATGAAGAAAATTACCAAGTCTACAATTATTAGCAACAAAAGACAATTGTCTAACATAAGTCATGACGGTAGTACTCACATTTTTTATAGTTTCATGATTTTGTTTGTATAGTTCCATGATCTCTATATAAATTTCATAATTTTTTATATTAAATTATATTTGATAATAAAATAAAAAATGCTTCAATATTTTTCTTAGCTTAATATGCAATTCATTTTTTCTTGATGAGGATTCTCTAAAATGCATATTTATTTCTCTTTTTTAATTATATTAATATGTATATAAATTGTGCGTACAACTTAACTCGCAAATTTTAAAAAATCTCTCTACTTCAATTTATGTTTTGATAAATTATAATATTATAATTTAATTATATCAATTTATCTTATTAAATTTACGAAATGTTATTACCAAAAGTTAATAAATACATGATAAAATATAGCAAAAGTTATAATTACGAATTTTAATATTAAATAATAATATTTTCTAACCCGTTATAAATTCTATGATTTTTTTATATTAAATTATATTTGATAATAGAATAAGAAATGCTTCAATATTTTTTTAACTTAATATGCAATTCATTTTTTCTTGATGAGGATTCTCTAAAATACATATTTATTTCTATTTTTAATTATATTAATATGTATATAAATTGTGCGTACAACTTAAACTCGCAACTAAAAAATTTCTTTACTACAATTAATTACTTCAATTTATATTTTGATAAATAATAATATTATAATTTAATTATATCAATTAATCTTATTAAATTTACGAAATGTTATTACCAAAAATTAATAAATACATAATAAATATAGCAAAAGTTATAATTATGAATTTTAATATTAAATAATGATATTTTATATCCCGTTATAAATTATATGATTTTTTATTGAATTATCTTTGATAATAAAATAAACAATGCTTAGTTTATCTACGTATTCAAGTTGTTTTTTCTTTATGAATTCACTCTTATTTACGTATTTATTTCGCTAAAATTAATATTAACATGTATAAAAATTATTTAATTATTATACAGATGATCTTATGTAACAACATGTAATTTATATGCGATTTATAAAGTTCATCAAATTCCAAAACATCACAAACTTTTATTTTGCAAAAAATACCAGTGTATCTAAATCGAATTCCATAAACCGTTATAGAATTCGGGACAATGATACAAATAATTTACAATCATCGGTAGTGGCTAAAATTTCATATCCTTTTGAGAGATTTCCAATGACCGATATTTCTAATGGCAATTTATTATTTTACTTGGATCATTGTATGTTATTATTTTATTATAATTTTTGTGCAATTATAACTAATTTTAAATAATTTCTGAAAAGATACACTCAATCTTAATCGAACTGGTTCGTACTATTATTGCTAAACTATATAATTGTTAGGATTATTACTATCACCACTATTATTATTGTTATTATTATTGCTGTTTTTGCTTTTGTTGTTGTTGATGATGATGATGCTGTTTTTGTTGCCACAAAATATTTATCAATTGACAAGTATAATTATATAGTCTTTTATTATTCATCCAATTATACCTTAAGTCTTACAACTCTCGTTGATGTTTTAATAAAGAAATTATTCCTTAATTTTTGTAATTGACAAACAAGATACATTATTCATAATTATCAAATTGACAAATAATCTCATTATTTTTTTTTTAATTTGATATAGTATATTATTGTTAACTTATAAATTAAAATATTTTTCATTCTTAATGATTGAACTAATTCATTTTTATTGATCCTAAATAAATGAAGAAAATCACCAAGTCTACAACTATTGGCAGCAAAAGACATTTGTCGAACATAAGTCATGACGGTAGCATTCATATTTTTTATAGTTTCATGATTTTGCTTGTATAGTTTCATGATCTTTATATAAATTTCATGATTTTTTTTATATTAAATTATATTTGATAATAGAATAAACAATGCTTTAATTTTTTTAACTTATTATGTAATTTACTTTTTCTTGATAAAAGTACTCTAATTTACATATCTATTTCTATTTTTAATTTATATTAATATGTACATAGATTGTGAGTACAACTTAAATTCACAAATTTTAGAAAATTTCTTGACCACAATTAATTACTTCAATTTATGTTTTGATAAATTATAATATTATAATTGAATTATATCACTTATACTCATAATTTTTAGGCAATGTTTTCACCAAAAGTTAATAAACACATAATAAATATACAAAAACTTATAATTATGAATTTTAGTATTACATAATATTATTTTCTATCCTGTTATAAGTTCCATGATCTTTTTTATTGAATTATCTTTGATAATAAAATAAACAATGTTTAGTTTTATTGGATTATTTAAGTTATTTTTTCTTGATGAAATGACTCTTATTTACGTATTTATTTTGCTAAAATAATTTTAATATGTATATAAATTATTTAGTTATTATACAAATTATTTATATAACAACATGTACTTTATATGCGATTAATAAAGTGCATCAAATTCCAAAACATCCCAAACTTGAATTTATATTTTAAATACAAATGTATCTGAATTGACTTCTATAGAGCATTATACAGATCAGGAAAATGCAACAAATAATTTTACAATCATCTGTAGGCTAAAGTTTTATATTATTTTTAGAGATTTCCAATAACCGATATTAGTAATATTATTTTATTATATTAATATTCTAATGACATGTTATTATTTTACTATACGTTTTGTGTAATTATAACTAATTTTAAATAATTCGTGAAAAGATACACTCACTCTTAATACATGCAACCATCAATTCTTCTCACTTATGGAGACATTGTAACGTTCTGAGATTGACAAAGAATACAAGACTTCAAAATCTCAGCTCAGAGCCCGAATCGATTGAATTGAAAGAGTTTTCTCAATGAATAAATAACATTGGAGATGGGACGGCTGGAGGATCAAATGATGGCATCGTTGAAATCGACATCCCAGAGGATTTATTGTTGTTAGATGATGGTGACCCTATTGCATCAATTGTGGTCAGCACTTATCCACAATTTGGAACAAATGCTGAATGTTCAGTTTGTTTGGAGGGCCGAGCTATTCTTGCATCAACACTTGATGTAGTCAATTTAACGAATGAGTATATGACTTCATCGAATGAAGGGGAATGCAAGGTATATATGAGCTTAGATAGTGCGTGCAAATCTGATGCAAATGTTGACATTTTGCAAGATGTCCATTCAACCGAGTTTTTAAACACAATCAAGTGTTCTGAGTTGTCGAATCATGAGCTACGATTGAAGGTTGGTACTCCAATCATGTTGTTGAGAAATATTGATCATTCACTTGATTCATGCAATGGAACTAGATTGGTAGTTACGAAACTGGGTGATCAAGTTTTGGAGGCAACGATTCTCCAAGGAAGTAACGCATGTGAATTAGCACTCATCCCACGAATGATCGTAACACCATTGGATCCTAGGTTGCCGTTTAAGTTTCAACGAAGGCAATTTCTGGTTATTCTTTCGTATACAATGACAATTAATAAAAGTCAAGGCCAATCCCTCCCACGTTGGACTTTTTCTTGATTTGCGATGATGAAATTAAACGTAGAAAAAAAAACTACGAATGTTGTGTACAAGGAAGTATTTCATAATTTGTAAATTATAAATTTCTTATTAATAATAGTTTTGCTAAGCATGTTCTATATAATGTTTAATTCTTTAATTTTTAAATTTATTATTTTAATCTTTATCTTATTCTACTTTTGTTTAAATTAGTATAACCACTTATTTATTATATTATCAATATTAAAATAATATTTAATATTTGATAAATTAAACCTTAAAATTATCCCCCGTGCATCGCACGGGTGTAATACTAGTTTATATAAATATGATAGTGGGATAAAGATGCATGCACCATACACATGTAAAGTTACGTGTAATATATGGCTATCTTTGTAGGAGATGTGGCCTTATATCAATTAAAAGATATGATAAAAGTGTTTTAATGGTTGAAGGGTTCTTTGGCAAAATTCCTTTACAATCTTTCATTTATCCACTTTTTTTTTAATAAATTGTGCCACGCAGCCTCTTATTAAACTATAAAGAGAAGGGGTTGACCATAGACCGATCAACTAGTCAAATCAATAACACTAGTAAAATTAACGTTTAACAAGGAATTCACGCTTTAATGAACCTTTTGATGGTACGTTTTTTGGAGTAGAGTCCCTATCTTCAGCAATGTCCGCCCAAGATTGTCTAGCAATCATATCCATTGCACGAAAAGCTGGAGATGAGCTTGTTTACACAACTTAAAAAGGGGTAAGAGACTCCCTTTTTAAATTTTCAATTGTGTTTTTCAGTGTCTCGTGACTCCTATCCATAACACATTTACGAAAGAGTGGAGTACGTTGTTGACTACCAACATCAGATTTGTCCACTATATTTTGATCTTCTATACATTTGGCATGTCCCACGAGTGATGGCAACGATCCGCAGTGTGTGTCGCCTTGCTTCCCATCCTCAATCGCCAGACCAAGCAAGGTATCCGATTGTGAATCCGGAACAACTTTAACCATGTTTCTTTCCTTATCCTTGCAAGTAATCGCGAGGGTGTTCATATCTATTCGAGTTGTCAATTTTGGGAGATTAGCATCATGGGTTGATTTCTGTAAGATCCCAACTTTCAGGGCTTGCATTTATCCACTTTGTTCTACCTTGATGAGTCAAGTAAGTGGGCTTTCACTTCAAGTTTATAAATAGTGGTGACCAACACCTTTTATACACACTTAAAAATTGCTATATTAGACAATAATAATACTTTTAACTAGAAAACCTTGCATTAGTATTTTTAGCGACGTCAAGGAGTTAAGTAGAGTTATCGTGGGAATATTATGTTGTGATGTTTTAAGGTACATTTTCTATTAGTCTTTTCTTTATTATTATTAATTTAATATTTTATTTATGGGTAGTTAAAAATAGTATATTATTTTAATTAGCCTCTAGTAGTAATTAAAGTTAGTATTTTATTTACGAGTTTTTAAGTAGCATATTATTTTGTATGATAAAGTATTTTAGTAGTAATGTTTACTTTTAGCAATAGTAGTATTTGTGCTTGCAATTAATTTATTAGTAATTGGATTGAGCAACTCTTATTACTAAAAATATATGAGAATATGAGTTATCTGAAAAAGGAGTCATAATTTGTAAAATTGAAGTATTAAATTGAAGTCTAAATCAATATTTATCTTGATTAGATTATATTGAGAAAGTTGATCTGTGACTTGTGATAGTGTAAGCTTAGGATCCAAGGTAAGTAGAAATTCATTTGCAACTACAATGCATAAACATAGTATTATTTGGTTTGCCAATATGACTATGATTACGGTCAGTATAATCTGAATCTTATATGAGTTCTTTGATGGATTATATTGATATTTGCTTATTGATCATATGTATTGGCATGTGCACGTGCATACATGAGCCATGATCATGTAAGAGAGTTTATTAAAGTAGAAAAGATAGTTTTGACCACTGTTAGTGCAGCGAGGCATGTGGACCATGCTTATATGATATTTGAGTCAGTGCCCTGCGAGACATGTGGATGGGGCTACTTCAAGATGTAGCTCAGTGCTCTGTGAGGCATACGGACTAACTCCATGTTTATGAATTCCCAGTGCCCTGTGAGGCATACAGACAACCATGTTTATTAATTCCCAGTGCCATGTGAGACATTCGGGCTGAGCTACCTGAAAATGTAGTTTAGTGCCATGTGAGACATTCGGACAGGGATATTATGATGAATTGCGACATACTTTTATGTTGTACTGAGCCCGTGCCATGTGAGACATTACTTCGGGTATGTGAGACATTCGTACTGGCTTCGATCCTAGTGCCATGTGAGACATTACTTCAGGTATGTGAGATATTCAGATTGAGTATCGTAATGATTGATTATATGTCGAGCTCTTTCCAATGCACTACAGTAGGTCAAGGGCCCAATAAGAAGAAAAATTTTAAGAAATGGTTTATGGCATCAACATGATAAGTCAAGATTGAGTTGCATTGATTTATGATACTCAATGACCATGCATGATTTCTTCTT
The DNA here is from genome assembly GCA_014905375.1 of Phtheirospermum japonicum. NCBI lineage: Eukaryota > Viridiplantae > Streptophyta > Magnoliopsida > Lamiales > Orobanchaceae > Phtheirospermum > Phtheirospermum japonicum. The sequence goes on from BMAC01000243.1 coordinate 799,385, forward strand.
ACTGAGCTTTACCTCATGTAGTTTATGCATTGTAGGTGAGACTAATAATATCTAAGCACTAGCTGTCTGAGTTGTTGGAGTTCCATGAAGTTTTGAGAATCCTTGTACATGGATGACGACATGTTGGACTACGCCTTGGGTTTACTTTACTTTTAAAATTTTGTAAAACAGGATGAGTAACTCCGATGTATATAAGTTTTTTGAAATCTTAAAATATGTTTGGAAGTCTATATATATATATATATATATATTTGTGTTTGTGTGAGAGAGAGAGAGCTTTTGATTTGAGAAAGTGATTTTCTTATTTGTGTTTCAAAAAAATAAATAAATACTCGATATATTTTGCCAAATTAATTGTGTATATATATGGGTTTATGAGGAGTGGGTGTGACACTGCAAGATTACAAAAACAAGCAAGAAACAAGAGAAGAGATTGAAGAAATTCTTGAAGAAAACCTCACAAATACTTCGAAGACTCGCTAGTGAAATAATTTTATTTTCGATTTGAAAACTAAAACTTGTAAACATGATTTATCCTTTGTAGAATTTATCTTTTTACACTTCTTTTGATTTTAATTCAAGCATAAACCAAACACCCTATGTGTTTGGAATGAGATGAACCCTAAATTTAACTTGTGATTGGGTATTGGTTAATTTATACTATTTTACACTTTTCATTCGATTTGCTTGTGATTTTTTTTATCAATTTTCTCAACTCGATAATTACTGTTTATTGATTTGGGTTTGTCCTTTACTTTTAATCAAACGGAGCGAAGTGGAGTAAGAACACGCACAAGTAGAAGGAGTGGCATGCAATCCTAAATATATGACGACATAAATCTTCCGGATTAGGGTGAAACCTAATAGGGAAATTCATTTCCTCGCACTGCTATCTCGGGGGTTTTAATTAGGAAAAGATTTTGGTTAATCAACTCGAGGTTAGGATTAATTCACTCGAAACTTGATGTTTTAATTAAAATAGAGAATTTCTATGGTATTTGAAAGCATGAAATAATATGCGGGTTTAGTAGTACTTAATGGATTATGATGATATATTTGGATATAATCACAAGGTGAATTTATGGGGATTCTACATTCAAACACATTTTTCTCATATATTTATTCTTCAAAAACAATTTCTAACTTTTCGTCTTATTTAATCACTTGTTTAGTTTATTTACAAATTTTTAGTTAAATAGATTATTAAAATATCCTTTTATTTGGTAGATTAAATAATAAAAAGTCGGCCAGTACTAGTAATCACAATTCTCGTGGGAATAATATCCGGTGCTTTAGAGCTATATACTATAAACGACCGGTACACTTGTCGAGATTCTTATAGAGAGCTTTTTAGTCACCAGTGGTTAAATAATTTATTTTAGAAAATAGATTGAGGTATTAGTGAGAGTAAAAAGTAAGAATAAGTTAAAAAATATTTCTTTTTATAATTTAAATAAATTCAAAATAAAATAAAACTTAAAAAATCATATGCAAGTGCTCTTCTTTATTGATTATAGGCTTTATTTCTTTCAGAAAACGAATTCATATAAAAAAGTGCATGATTATTATTTCATTATTGCAGATAATTAGACGAGACTATCAAGATCTGTGTGTTCTGAGGCAGATCCAAAACCCATCACAACCCCAACTCAATAAACAAATTCGCTCGACATGTCTCATTTTAATCTTTTTTTTTAATAGAGATAAAGAAAATTGATAATTTTAGTCAAAAAGAAATGAACCATATTTGTGTGTAACACCCGATTCTAATGGCTTTCTTCTGTTGCCTCCTTAGCCATCTCGTTATTCTCACATACATCGATCTTGCAAGGATAGGTTCAAGTCAAATAGTACTACTGTTTGCTCTATATATAGGATTAGATAGGGTACGAGTTATTTCCACCACATGTTTTACTTCCCATTTACTAAATTCACTTCACCTATTTTAATTAAATATGAATTTATGCTAAATACACCCTATATTATACAAATACACCATTTAAGATAAAAGAAAATAGTTTACCAAAAGCTCACACAAAATTCATGTCGAACACCACAATCTGTCAAAATTTATCAAAAAATTAATCAGATTCATAACCATTTACTTTCTTCATAGTTTTTATAAAATTGAATATATAATAGAGTTTTAACCGATTAGACACTAGAGTGTGTGTGGTTATTAAAAAAAAAGGGGGGTGATGTGGAACTCCGAAAAAGATGGAATCGTTGTAGCTCATCTGTTTGGTGAACCCAAGCCCAACAATTGCAGGATGTTCTAACAACGCACACCATACATGGCTACAATGTTTTACTAGTCGTCATTGTACATGGCCGAAACCAGTGGCGGATGTTATAAGGTACAAGGGGGTACAACTGTACCCCCAAATTGGAAAATCCCACCTTTTATATAGGCAAAAAAAAAAAAAAACACTTTTGGACCCTTTTTGTAATTACAAAAATGACATTAATAAGTTAGAGAGGGAAAGAGAAATAAAAGACTTTAATATACTTTTAATAAATAGACAAAAGTAAAAGTGGCTCATACACTTCTAAGAAAGGATATTCAACATGCTTTGTCACAAAAAGACAAAAGTAACAAAAGAAAAAAAGGAAAAGATACAACCAAAAGTCAAATGATTTTTCATTCTCTTTTTCTTTTTTATTTGAACATAAAGAAAAAGGTGTAACAGGAAGAAAAAGGCTCTTACAAATACAATCAGGTTTTTTTCTTTTCATTCTTTATTCTTTCTTTTTTCTTTTTAATTAAATTATAAATTTGTTATAGTTTAATTTGTTTTGTTTATGTAATTAAATTGTTGGTTAATTAATTTAGTAATGATTTTCATTTGAACATTTAGTTGATAAATTAGGGTTTATTTTTTTTCTTCTTTATTTATGTCAAATATTTGATTTAATATTTTTCTTGTGTATTGTCCCTTCAATTACTTTTTTTTTTAATTAATATCAAGTTTGTTTTGTATGATTGTATTTTTATTATTTATTATTAATTCATTTAGAAAATGACGAATGATATGCTCAAGTCAAAGAAATCAAGGCAACGGGAAAGCAATCAGATCATAGGTAATTTATGAGAAAGATGAAATATCAAGGGACGTCTTACTTTTCACACGGAGATAATGATTTTATTTGAATATTATGTATGTATTCTTTTTTTATCGTGTTGTATAATTTTAAATAATAAATAATATTTTATTAATTATCTTCTGTACCCCAAATTTAAAATTTGGATCCGCCACGGGCTGAAATCAAGATGCACATGACTGTAGAAAAATAAAATGCATGTAATAACAACCTTCCTATTGTGTCCAAACTATCTCATTAACAGCCATTGTTCAATTACTTGATCTCTAGTGTTACAATTTCTGCAAGGTTATTTGACCCCTAGTGTTATTTGATCAGGACAAGGGCCACTATGTTGTTTACAAAAGAGGGGGGTATTTCTTTGTTTTAGTCGAGCGCTATCAATGTCCAAATCCTCCTGCAATTGGAGTTTACTAAATATATATTTAGACTTTGTTTATAAATCTTTATATTTATTGTAACTAAATTAATCATTTTGAACTTATTTTATAATTTCTTTCTGATTTTTTTTTTATTTTTTGTTATTAGAACTGCGGAAGTGGCATACATTGCCGGAAATCCCCAAACTTAAATCTATTTCCGTCAAATTTGGAATTTCCGAATAATATATAGTGTCCTTAAAATGGCCCAAATCGTATGTCATGGGACCAAAACTAATTAATTTCATCCAATTAGGACTAGTTTTGAAAATTTCCAAAGACATGAAACAAAATTTGAATTTTCTGTGCTTCTTTCTCAGCCATCTTATTTATATTTTTGTGTTTTTTTGGCATAATAGCTCAATATTCATCAAATGATGTACTTTTCATAGGACTTGGGTATCACATCAGGGACATGGGACTGGTCTGATCGTGCATATCGACTCTCTAGTTGTATAAATTTTATCGTTTCCCCCTTTTTAAGGAGTTACGCTGAACTCTGAATTAGACCTTTTAAAAGAAAGAATTTGCAATGTATTTAATATTTACTTATTCAGGATTGTTAGATTTTAAAAAGTCACAATTTTTTTTAATATATCATTGACAGTTTGTCTTTCCGTATATTAATTTTGGGTCTGGATCGGGTGATAGTCACGGGCGACACTATATCCTAGGGGTGAGCACGGTCCGGTTCAATTCGGGGATTTGGAAATCTCCAATACCGTACCATTATTTTTCTCGATACGGTTCGATTCGGAGAAAAGTCAAAGTCAACGGTTCTTTTCGGTTCTCGTACGGTTCAGTTCGGTTTTCGGATAAATCTCCGTTTTACGCTCAAATTATAATCGTAAGTTAAAATTACTAGATTATGGTGAATCTTAACTTTCGCTCGTTAGTTGATGATTAATTAAGATACAAGATTAATAAAAATAGTATTTTACTTATTAACCATCGAATATAATAAGATTTATAGCTAATTTAATACAATTATAAATCGGTTCTAGTATCGGTTCTCGGTTCGGTACTGAGATTTTAAGGGGATTTAAAAATCTCCATATCCGTCCCGTAAAAGAAAGTCTGTTCGGAGATTGGTCGATGGTCAACGGAGATTTTTCGGTTGCGGTACGGTTCGATTCGAAATTCGGTACAATTCGGGTATTTTCTAGTCCCGTGATCAGCCCTACTATATCCCATTTATTCATCCACGGATTCGATCTCATATTTAAGAACAAAGGATATTTCTTTACTTAAAGTCATTGATAATAATTTCATTTAACTCGTATGGATGTTGATTTGTGGATTTGAATCCATTTTACATAGAACGTTTTAAATGATTCGTGTATATTTTCATATGGATTTTAGATTGTCTCCTAGATTTCCATAGTCATCGAAAATTATTATCGAAATAAAATTAAGATGTTAAGTATCCTAAGCTATATAAATGGCTCTATTAACATAAAGTAAATGACTCAATAAACGATAAAACAACAAAATTTAATTATACTAAGCTATAAAAATAATTACTCGAATAAACGACAAAACATCATAAGTTAAGTATTCTAAGCTTGGTTATATATCATTGGTAGAAGTATTTCATTAGAATTACAAATTAATTCCAGATTTAATGCAAAAAAAGTTTGGTCCACATACATTAATACTATTGCATTTAAAAAGCTACAGGAGCTTTGATTAACAATAAACAAATTAATATGCCAATGAAGTGATGATATTCCAATAAATTAACCACATGAATTTCTTACCGATAATAAAAATAATAATTACTTTAATTAACCCGCATAAACAATAGCATACAGCAACATAAACTACTCTCTCAACATACTTCCTCCGCAAAAGAAAGTTACATTTTATTCAACACTATATATATATTTATTTATTTATTTATTAGGATTAATTTAATAGAAACAACCGCTCAACTCAGTAACTTATTGGACAAGAAAAGATCCAACATCCTCTCATCCTTATTCTCTACCAGCTCAACCAATCCTGCAAGGACCAAATTTTACAAGAACACTTAGTTGATTCAAACCCTGTTGTAAGTATAGGCATATATACATATATTATGGGAACAATAAAAACTACCCTTAAAAGTTAGGTTATTTACTAAAAAGCTCAGTTATATTTTAAAATTATAAGTAGCGCCCATCAAATAGCTGCAGTTTGTAAAATAAAAACAACCCTTGAAGATTTTATTTGTTTTGGTAATTATGGTTATATTTATTAAATTCACTACAAGAAAAAACCAAATTACCTATAGAAAAACCGTCGATAAATATGAAAAAAATTGTAAATTGTAAGTAAAATTGTTGTCGATAAATATTTACCAATAAAATCTAAAACTGTGTGTAGATACCTACAAAAAACGGTAACTGAAAATTATTGGTAATATATCAGTATAATTTTTTGTGGAAAAACAATGTCTGTCGGTAAATAGTAGTTTTGTAGTGAAAGAAGAAAAAACACATAATGTTAAATGATTTACTTGGAGCAATCAACACTGGGTGAGACTTCAAATGGCAATGAAACCCCACATTTCCCTGGAAGAGACATTGCAAGCTCAAGCTTAGGCTTAATGCTGTTTGCAGCCGTCTTGAGGCAACCGCAAGCAGTCTGCTTGTCGGCCTTCGACTTGGCGGCCGATGCGAGGCTTGAGGCGCCTTTACAGCAGGGGACCGGTGGGGCCCCACTCCCGCTCTTCAAATAGTTGACGCATGGGCTCAGTTGCTTGATCACGTCGCTGCATGTGATCGCAGCAGCGGGTGTCGAGATGAAGAGAATAATGGCAAAAGCCGCTGCCAGAAATCGTATCGTCAGGGTCGAAAACGCCATTCTTGGATTTTTTATTTTTATTTTTTTCTTATTTGTTGTTGTTTTAATGTTTGAGTTGATTGTGGCTATTTATAGGCCAGTTGAACCAAGAAAATTTGTTTTGTTTTGTTTAATAAATGTTAAGTGATTGAGTGCAAGTTTGTGTTTTTCAAATTTAATGATACAAAAGTAAAAAATTTAGTGCACTTGTGGACTTTCAGCTGTGCAGCTTAACTTGCAGAATTGAGCATAAACCTACTCACAATCCACTAATTGCTGTTGAAATGAATTAAAAAAAATTCACGTGATAATTCGGGAAGTTATTAGAAAAAAATGCTTAGATCACATTTGTGTGCTAACTTAAGAATAGAAATCTAACCAATAGGCATTATAATAAAAGGATTGGTTTAGTATAGTGTATACACAGTGGATACAGAGACTTGTGTTGTATTAACACCTACTGCCCAGCTGATTGTTTCTTGCCACTTTCTACGAAGGGAGTGTTTGAAAACTCACAAAAAAAAGTGATTCACAACTTTTTGGTGGAAATAAAATACACTTCAACATAGAAAATCAATTAAAACGTTTAACAATACGCGGTTTGAGTTTACTACTTCACAAAATATTTCATTTAGTGTTTTAATTCTGTACAGGGCGAAATACTAATAAACATGGGATTTACTAATTGAATTAAAACACCATATGAAACATCATAGGAAATAGGAGACCCAAAAACTGGCAATTTTATTGACTTTCGTAACTTAAGTTCATTGTGTCTAAAGCTGGCAATTTCTGGCCGGGCCTGGGACAGAGATTCTCAGGCCCAAAAAAAGGGGGCCTTTTTTGCATGGAGGGCTCGATTCTATGATTTGATGATTCTCAGGCCCGATTTTAAGATTTGCCCCAGCCCAGCCCACACAATTGCTAGCTCTACTATTGGCATATCTAATAGAAAAGGATATGTAGGTACACTAAAGTGCTTCTCAAACACACACTATACAAATCATTTGCGGATCGAATGCTCATTTAAAAATAAAATAACGAAAAAGTTTAAACAGAATTCAGAGCTCTGGGAGCAAAATTTGGAAGTTCAACAACATTAAGAAGAATATTTTCTGGTTTGGGTTGTATAAATTCACAATAATATCAGATAAAGCATCAAAAATAGGATGAATATCTTAAACAAAATGTCACAAAAATAATAACAGATAAACCAAACTGAGAAAATGATTTTGCTATAGTTCACAAACTATATAACATTTCATATGTTATGAAAATGTAACATTCAGCCACATAAAAATATAACTCCTACCCAACTTCGGAAATGGCTATTAATTAATTAATACTTAATAGAGCCAAATATGAACTAACTAATAACGAATACTATTGACTTTGTTGATTTGCAGTCCGTCCATAGATTTTCTTGCTGGAACGGTTAAGAATCCGTTATGTGCCAATGGAATACATTCAACTTATTCATGTCCATCGCCCTAATCAGCCGCAGCAAATCCCCCAATTCGTAATAGTTCCTCGACGTGTCGAGCAATACGCCGCGGTGCATAAACAGCGGCGCGTCGGAGATGTGTAGGCCGCAGCCTCCCCCGGCGGTTCCGAGTACACCAGCTGGGAGAAAGTCTCCAGCCCGCGCATCGCGCCCCATGGAGTTTCGGCGGCCAACGACGCGGCGGCTCAGGTGGAGGAGATCTCGAGGGTGTACGACTCGTCGACGCCGTGGGCGGGGTCGGAGACGGTGATTCTTAGGGTTTCGAGCGACGGGAACAACGTGAGGTTGAGGTGTGGGACGATTAAGGGGAGGTGGTGCTCGGAGTGGATCTGGCGGGTGTAGCGGTTGACGGCGGCGGCGAGGTGGCGGTGGCGGTGGCGGAGGGCGGAGATGGTGAATTTGGGGGAAAGGCGGATTGAGTGTGAGCAGGTTTGTTATTTTGTTTGTCCCACATCGAATAGGCACCAAATATTAGGTTGGGGATGGGTAGTATAAAAAACGGGCTCTGAGCAACATGAAAACTTGCCTTAAACTAATGAGTAAGGAAAACAAAGCGGGCGGTGAGAACTGGCCGCAGCACCCATAATGTAACACACGAGTGGTGCAACTCATTTTTGGAGGGGTTATAGGCTGGCCAAGTGTTGACGCTGCTTACTTTGCAGAACTCGCTTGAGCGGGCCTCCCTAAACCCACCCCCAATCCTAGTTTAATTTTTAGTAAATTTCATTTATGGAACTAAACTAGGTTGAGTATTCAGGATTAGAATTCCATGTTCGAAAAGTATCATAATCAATACCTCTGTACATTATTTATTTTTTTAATTGTCGGCTATTGTTAATATAGTAGCCTATAATATATTATGAATTTTAATAGACAAGTGGCTACTGAATATTTAGATCGTGAAATATGTAAAAGATCAAAACAAATCATACCAGATTAATTGTGAAATATGTAAAAGATCAAAACAAATCATACAGAATTGGTGAGAAAACTGACAAGGTTGAAGATGAAATATATGACTGCAAACAAATCATACGAGAGTTGGTGAAGAAAATTGATAAGGTTGAAGATGAAATATATGAATGCAGGAAAGAAACTAAAAACACATTTGAGGATAGCTAAGGCAAGGAAAGAGTGATGAGTGACCAACTCAATGCTATGAAAAAGATGTCCAATTATAAAACAATGTTACTTGTGATATGTATATTTATGATTTCCTATGTAATGAAACAATGTTACTTGTGATCTGTATATTTATGATTTCCTATGTAATGACAGCATATTAGGAGACAATAGTAAGAGACTTATGCAAGTAAGATATCTATCCTATGTAACCACTGTAACCTATCGAATTATGCATTGCAATTCTAACCTGTTGAAACAAGCCATTACACACCATACATTACCAAAAAAAAAAAAAAAAAAAAAAAAAAGAAGAAGAAGAAGAAAAAGGAAAAAAAGAAACATAATACGTAAGTAAGTCCAGCCACTTTGATTCCTCATCTAAATAAAATATTACCTTAACTTTATCCACTGATTTACTTCCACTAACTTTGCCCTTTTATAATGTTCTGCCTCTCTTTTCCACACCAGCTCTCATGTTTGATAGAGTAATTTAATTTACCCCTCTCCCGCTCACAATCACTGGAGTGTTAATTACTTGGGATTATATGACCTGCATTAGAAAATACATTCTTGTTATATTGAATGAAAGTCTGTAACATCAACACCATTATAATATGACACTTATTTTCAATATTTATGTTTTACTTGCACTGCACTTTTTTTCTTGGAGACTCATCTTCTCTCAGCCTGAAAATTTTAAGAAAAATGCATTACATCATAAGACATTTTGTGACATATTGTATATAATTAACAAATATATTCTTATTGGTAGTTCTTTGTTAATTGGAGCTTGGCTGTTCACAATAGGAGTGTGGCTAGTCACAGGAGCTTGACTAGAAATAGGAGCTTGGCTAAAAAGAGGAGCTCCTTCAGATGCTCCAAATGGTATTTCCTCAGCTACAAAACCTTGAATAACAGGTTGTACATTGTTTCTACCTTCAACTCCACTTCTTTTGTACTTCCTTGAGTTGTGCCCAAATTCTCCACAAACCTTAAATTTCAAGGATTTGTGGGCCCTTTTCAGTCTATTTAGATTACTAGATGATGTTGTAGGTAGCTCAGTGGGATTACTAGATGATGATGTAGGTTGGCTCAGTGGGATTCCTTCTCCTTCCTTTTTTTGGTCAGCCAGCTTTTTTCTCAAACTTCGGAGGTAAAGGTGTTGGCAAATAACACTTGGGTCACAATTCAAGCCCATTAGTTCCCATAATTCCATGGTGATAAGCCTTGAGGTATGTCTCAACAGTGTACAATTTATGTACATACCACAAAGGTTCCTCCTTTCTAAACCAGATTGCTGAAACATCATGCTTACAAGGGATCCCAGTCAAGTTCCACCTTCTGCAAGAACATGATCTCTGTAACACATCAACATTGTGTTTCTCAAAGGCCCCAGTGATCTGAAATTTCCATTCATCTGACCTCATGGGTATTAATTCACCAGCTTTTTTCATATTATATCATTTTGATTTTGGGGCATATCACAATATCCCATTTTTTGGCTTGCTCCATATTTGACTGCATTCTTCTCATTAGAATGTTCCTAATTATTTCCAGCATTGTGATGATGGTCTTGTCCCTAGCAGGAAGAATCAGTGAGTTAAAGCTCTCACACAGGTTGTTGGCTAAAATATCACACTTTGGGAGAGTGTTGAAATGTAATCTTGACCACTGGCTTGGAGGCTTCTGGACTAGCCAATTGTATGAATTTTTATCCAATTTCTTGATATTCTCCATCTTCACATTGAACTCTTCAATCCTATTTGCTCTAGCTGCTGCCCACAATGCATTTTTTATTGCTTGTCCAAGAAAACCTTCTTTCTTCATGTTGTCGTGCAAGTGTTGCACACAAAACTTGTTCTCTGCATCAGGGAATACACTTTTAAATGTTGGAATCAGCCTCTTTTGTTTATCACTTGTGAAAGTCCAGTCATAATGGTGGTCCAATCCAATGTCATCTTTCAATAGTGACAAAAACCGCACCCATGCATCTTTATTCTCAACTTCAACTACTGCATAAGCTATTGGAAACATGTTATTATTAGGATCAATGCCAATAGCAGTTAATAATTGACCCCCATAATATCCTTTTAAGAAACATCCATCTACCCTCAACCACCTTTCTACATGCTTTAAATCCTTGTTTGCAAGCCTCAAAGCAACAGTAGAACCTCAAAAATTGTGGTTGACTCCCTTCACCATCGGACTCAGTCAACTTTAAAAGAACATTAGAGCCAGGGTTTGTCCTCAGTAATTCATAACAATAATCACTGAGTTTGCACTGCTCTTTTAAACTACCTTTTAACACTTCCTTTACTACATTTCTTGATCTGAAGGCTTGTTGCTTGGAGATGTTAACCTTCAGTTTAGCACAAACAGTAGATCTTAACACATTGGCTCCTATCTTAGGATTATTTTTTTAGCTCCTTCACAAAGTGTTGCCCAATCCATGATGATGTGATAGTGGGATTGTCAAAGTTCCAAGAGCATTTGGTATGCTCTTCATTATACACAGTCAGATGCCAGGATTTACCAAGTTGTGTTGGTCCCACATACACTTACCCATTCACATCCCTGAGTTTTGCAGACTGCTGTAAGCCTTCTATCATCATTCCTGTCAAACATAGTAGCCATCCTTCTTTGATGCAAAAAGTCTTAATTGCAATCTTAGCCTCTTTTTTGCAGCTGAAAATCACCCCCTAACTTCAAGTTTGGTTTCCTACTTTTAGTGATAGTGTTAAACTTAGGATAACTTGGCATGCCCTTATCTTCTTCAACTGACCCTGCAAGACTTTCAAACTCATCACTGTTATTTACTACTTCTTGATTATCTCCCTCTAGTCTTGCATATATCTCATCAGCCAAATATGAATCCCTAATTTCAGCATACCCTGCAATACCACCAAACTCCACATCATGATCAACAAACTGTTCAAAAAATTTATCATCCTCCTCCATGTCATACTCACTATCAACTAGTACATCACTAGCATCACCATGTTCACCATCATCAGTACCATTATTTTAATTTTAAGAATGATTAGGTCCAGGATCAATTTCAGTATTAGGTATGTAGATATCATCCAAGAATGAAAAGTCAATTTCAGGATCTGCATCATTAAAATTGATAGTTTGGGTGGGGCAAGTTTGGGTAGAGACAGGCTCACAGGCTGAATATGCTCAAAAGAGATTAAAACTTCCCTCTATGGAGGTATATACTTAACAATCTCATACACATCAACATCAGTTGCAAGAACTCTACCAACTCTGGAATCGATCAATACACAAAGAGTAACTCTCTTGTTTGTATAAGGAGAGAGAGAAGCAAGAACTCTACCAGTCAAATACAAACTATGCCCGTATAGATGCCAAAATCTAATTCCATTGTCATCATAACCTAATTGCTAAGCAAAATCCATTAACTTAATCAACCTAAGCATCTCCCCATCAAAAAAATCAAAATAATCATCAGTAACTCCCTCATAATACCTCAAGTGAGTGTCTTTAATTATATCGTCATGTACAGTCTTCAAGGTAAAAATTGTAGGTTCATTAGTACCATCTGCATAACAGTATCAAAGAAAAATCATTACTCACTACAAATTTTTTTTTACACACAATCTAACCATTAATGTCTAAAAATAAAATTACATACCATATGCAGGTGTAGCCTGTGTTGCGTCTTTTCTTGGAATAGCCATGAATCCGACTGAAAATCCTCAACTTGTACACCCGAGCAATTCAACTTCAAATTCAGGACTTCCAAACTCGATATAAGGTTCAAATATACAAATGGTGCGGGTGGAAATTAAACATCAAAAGATATGAAATTGTGATTTGGTTTTGTGAAAATTAGGGTTCTATTTAGGAATCTCATAAAATGCTGCGGGTGAATTGGGGGTAAATCTAACCCTAACCTGAGGTAGTTGTCACCATTACTTTTTAACGGAAAGTCAAAGCGGGGTATGAAAATTGAGACAAAAACGTAACTTAGGGTACTGATTTTGATACTTTTCAAACGTAGGGTACTGATCCTAAAAATTTCGATATAGTTTGGTTAACAAAAGTAGAATTTACCCTATAATTTCATTTAGGACAATGACCATCACTACAAAAAGTACTAGATTCGCTGATTCGCATGCATTTGTCTTGACTTTTGTATATATTTAGGTAGTATTTTAGTTAGATTTGTGATTAATTTCAGTATAGGTTGGATAGATTGAGCATATTTTTCGTAATTATGTGTCTCCGACTTATTATACCGTGTTTTGATTGTGATTGATGCAATTGGGTGATTATTCTTTATTCTTCCCCATACAGCTAAAGTAGCCGAGGAAGCTCGGTTCTAAAAGGATAAAGCTCGCAAACCGTTACAAGAATCGAGAGATGAGAACGAGCAAACTGGCAAAAAAGTAGCCAAGGAGCATTCGTCGACACGGCATCGACACCACCATGCTGCCTGCGTCGAAGGCATTTGTCGACCAACGCGCCGTGGATCACGCATCATCGTCGACTGATGCTGGGCGTCGATTGTGGTCAACGCATTAGGCACTGTCGATCGATGCTCCCCGATGGTCAATTGACAGTCGTAATTTTCGTGCAAAATTACCACGACGCCCTCTTTGTCTGAAACTATATAAGCGATGTCCCTCTTTAGCTGGACATCAGATCCGACCAGACACAAGAAGTCACCACTTGGGAACCCTAGTTTCCAAGTTTGGACTTTTGAATTCATCTCTTCATCCTAAATTGATCCTTCATTGAATATATGACTTAGATTTCTTGTTTTCGTTCGATCCGGCTTTTGGAATGAAGTACTTAATTTTTCTATTTCTAGTTGTTATTATTTCTGAAATTCGTGCTCTACGACATTTGGGTAATTTCTAGTTTGATTCTTATTCTTGTTTTTAGTTTCTCAAATTCGAATTCTTAGTTTCCTTAATTGAATTTGTGTTGACTTTGACTTTTGTTGATTTGAATGATTAGAAGCTGATTTTATTTGAATTGGTTTATGAACTTTTTTGGTTCTTTGATCGTTTATGCTTTCCCATCAATTTGATCTGTTGTTGTTAGATTGATAGTTGATTTCATGCTTCCTTTATTTCCGTCATTTCATCGAGCACATTTAGAAATTGTTTGTGATTGGTTGTTTAATCTTCTCATTTTCAATTATCGTGTTTGAAATTCAGTTTGATGCTTTACTTGAATTGTTTAAGAGTCTTATTTCAGTTGTTAAACAAAACAAACAATCTATTTTGATCGCGTGTTTAGATAATATTTGTGTTTTAAACGAACATTTATAAACTCCGATTGTCATTCCTCGAGAGATTCGACTCGAGTAAACTTTTCACTTACAATTGCTCCGTTCTCTTGCGGATGAACTTTTTATAAAAGTAAGTGTTAAAAAGTTTGATTCATTCGCCGACGGCCATAGCCATTGGTAATACATCGGTAAATCACTTATCGACGAATAACCGACGGATAACGACCGTCGACGAATCCTTTGTCGATAGTTTCAATTGCCGATGAATTTCTCGACCCGTCGGCAAATACCGATGGCTTTTCGACAGACACTATTGCCGGTAAGCTGTCGCCGAGATTACTAATTTTTTTTGGATTTACCCACGGATTTTACGCCCGTCGGTAATTAATTAGTTAATTAAAGAAATACCGATTGATGCACGTCGGTAATTAAATAAATAAAATACTATTTAATTTTACCGACGAACGTGAAAGCTGATGATTCGCCTGGGAAATACCAATTTGAAGATCACCTTACTCTTCCTTGCCGATGGCCTGACCTGTCCACAAGAACTCGTTAGAAAGGACCACCGGAGGAGTTCCGGTGAGATCCTATCTGAAGCTTAAGTCAGTTAAGTGCTTAAGGAATATGAGAGTAAAAATGAGTGTGAAGGATTTGATACCTTTCTCTCTCTCGGCTGAGATATTTATAACCCAAGTTGGTTAGGGGCCCTTCCAAGATCCTGGAGATAGGCCCGCGAATCTCGAACCGTTATTCAGACGACCCAGGCAGATTAACGCCCCTTTAGATGACCAGAGCTGCTTAAGCTTGGTCATAATCTCCTCCCGGACTCCTCATCTAATTAAGATGAGCTTCTACCCTGAACTCGAGCCCAATTCGAGGGAACTTTCCCTAGTGGTTTATGCGACTTCCCATGAGGCTTCCCCAAATCGGTCTTATAAAGTTAGCCCCCTTATGACCTGAGGCGACCTATCTCCTGGGACTCATCAAGTAGGCTCGGTCTATCCTTTCCTAACCCCTATTGGTCTCAAGATCTCTTCTTACCTTAACTCACCTCTCATCGTGGCACACTGAGAAGCTCGGCTCGCCTTTCCTGAGCCATTGCAAAACTTGGGATCTCTTCAGGTCGACCATGATTAAGTCATACCGATGTATTCTTAGTTTTTTTAATATTATTTTTATTAATTAGAATAATGAACCTATTTTTTTGCTCATCCTCCTATTTACAAATATTAAAAAAAATGCAAAATAAATTAAATAAATATAAATACGAATCAAAATCAAATGAATTCGACAATAATAATCCAAAATAAATTTTACAAAAATAATCAAACATCGAAATAAATCTAATCAGCATGAGGGGGAGGAGGAGGAGGTTGTGTTCCCATCGCGGCCCTAATATGCTCCTCAACCTATCCCTGGAGTCGCTGCTCGCAATCCATCTAGAACTGCGCCTGTGCCTCGCACATCCTCTGCAATTCACTGAGACTCCAGTCGTATCCTCTGCAACTCCTCCTGATGCCTCGTCTCAACCTCCTCGAACTGCGTCTGCAGCTGCTTCAGACGAGGACTGACCTGTTGGGATGATGTAGAGCTGGAGCGTGTATCGAACTCCCAAATTGTCGATCCTTCTTGGGTCTTTCAACGGAAAGGTATACATTGTTCGGGTGGACAAACGTGTCAGACTCCTGTGATGCAGCACATCTGCACGTCTGCTCTCCAATATAGTCTGAACCTCCATCGGATAGATAAAACAAAATCGTTAATTATTTTCATGCATAATAATGACAAAAACAAAGTTAATATGTAAATTAATTTGAGTTTAGAAATTAAATAAGCTTATAGCTATCCATTGAGATTTGGGGTCCGTAAACGAGTCGTCGTCTTTCTAATGCAGACTCTATAGAAGCTCGTACGTAGTAGTTTCCTTACCCGTCTCCTCCCGCCATAATAATTAATTAATTATATATATATATATATATATATATATATATATATATATATATATATATATATATATATATATATATATATATATATATATATATATATATATATATATATATGGGTGGGTTCAAATGAGAACCATGTCCTTATATGCGAACCTGCGAACTAGTGCTTTTATTATATACCAGCAGTACTTTTATTATACAATCACATTGATTTATTAATATTTCAGTTATATACACCAGTAGTGCTTTTATTATACAATCCTAATGCTTTTAATTAAACAATAAAACACACAAAAAATCTAATCCATCCATTCAATTAGATTTGAGGCCCATAATTGTCCATAGGTTCACATATAGGGACATGGTTCTCATTTGAATATATATATATATATATATATATATATATATATATATATATATATATATATATATATATATATATATATATATATATATATATATATAGGGTTGGGTTCAAATGAAAACCTGTCAATATATGTGAACCTAGGGACCAATCTACATCGTAGATTTTTTCAATCCAACGKTTATTTTTTATACAATTTTTGTGCTTCGAAAATGGAAATAATTGAATTCACACGATGGTCAACKAATTCATAAGGTCAAATTAGGCATAAAAAAACTGTACAAATCCCTCCCTTTATTTTGGTCCCGTGATAATTGGAACACGAAAAGTAAATGTCATATCTTACTTCCCGTATCATATATTTTTATTCCAAAAAAGCTTCTGGGATGTGTGACGGTTTTAAGTTTTTTCTCCGAACTTTCATTGTAGACAAACACCGAACAAATTTCCGACATCGGGTCTGGAGATAAAGGTCGAGGGTTTTTGATGGAGAACGACGGACGATGATTCAAAAGCAACTAGCGAACGGCACCTTCTGGCGGAGCATGTATAATTTCTACCCATTGTTTATGAATTTATCTGTAAACCCGAAAATTTTGAATTTAATTGAAATAAAATTACACTGTAGTTTAATAAGTGTATTTTTAGTGAACTGAAGGAACTCCTATGTAATTCATGTATTCAATTTTGATAGTCCTGTTCTTAATTTTATTTTATTTTTGTGCGGCCCGAAAAAATAGGGTTCGCAAAGTTTTTTTTTTTTGTAAACTTATTTCTGGGATTTTGGTACCCATTCTTTGTAACTGTTRATTTTCTGGAGGTAGTGATTCCAGAAAGTATAGAACAATGCTTTTTAGATTGTTGGTAAAGTATTTCATTGAGTGTGGCCCAGTGATTCCACATAATAATTTTGAAGTAGGGTATATATCATCGTTATGAAGTAGTGCTTTCTTATTAAAACAGTGGTTATTAATCTGTATTTTCAGTGCTTTTATCCTATATGGATATTGTTCAAAGTATATTATAGTTTGTTTGTAGTGATGTGAAAATATGTTTTGTCGATGATTTCTAGGAATTTGGAAACCATTCTTTGTAACTGTTCGTTTTCTGGTTGCAGTGATTCCAGAGAAAATAGAACAGTGCCTTTTAGATTGTTGGTAAAGTGCTTTCATTATGTGTGGTAGCAGTGATTCCAGAAAATAATTTGGAATTGAAGTATTTGCTATGGTTATGAATTAGTGCTTTTATCCTGTATTTTCAGTGCTATGATTATGAATTAGTGCTTTTATCCTGTATTTTTTATCAGTGCTATGGTTATGAATTAGTGCTTTTATCCTATAATCTTATATATCTGTTTATAATGCTTTCAATAATATTTTATGGTGTTGCATATATGATGGTGGCTGGTGCTTTTGATTTACATGTTAAGTCATCCTATATATTTTAGCTACATGTTAATTGCTGTAATCTTATATATATCTTTATAGTGCTTTTAATAATGTTTCATGGTGCTGGATATATGATGGTCTTTGGTGGTTTTGATTTACATATTACGTGATGTCATTGTACATGTCTAGTGTGCAGGGGTATATGATATTGTCTGGTGCTATATATATGATTGTGCCTGGTGCTTTTGGTTTACATGTTTAGTGCCTGTTGTCTAGTTTACATACTTTAGCTTGTAATGTTGATTCTATACTGCTGGCATATTATACACTGTAACCATGATTTTGATTCCATATTACCTTTTGCTTGCTCATACTTAGATGAATAGAGCATAAGTCTAGTTTACCAGACAACTTCTACAGGGAATAGAAATCAATTTTAGGCTAGTGTAATTGATTAATACAGGTTAATGGTGCATTTATTATAGATTCTAATGTGTATGTGTTAAATAATAATTCCACACTACTTTGTTTCATTACATATGGACTATCCTCTACTAACTTACTGAGTTTTTCTTTTCTTTTTTTTTTCTTTTTTTTTTTAAATTTCTCCGGGAACAATAATGCAATGTTTTTTATGAAGCATTTATTGCAGAAGAAAAACATCTCCCCGACAAATGACAATTACATCGTGAGGAGATTCAAGCCAAAAATTATTGAAGGGATATGACGCCGCCGTGAAAAAAAATGCATCGATTGTATTCTCTGGATTTGTATATATTTTCTTATTAGACCTGATAGTAATATATATATATATATATATATATATATATATATATATATTTATTTTGACAAATGTATTACGATTGGGATCGTTAAGTTTTTCTTTTTTTATTAGATATTGTGAATTTAATATGGCTACTATTTTGTGGTATGAACTTTGTGTGTTGTTAGAAGGCTGTACTATCATTTTATTATGAAGAGTGTTATTTCCATACTGGATAAAATTATTTCATACTACTTGAAATAGAAGTTGATAATTCTATACTACTTGGAACATAAGTTGATTATTTAAGAAACTCGTATTTGTGTACATGTAACAAGTATTCAGTAATTCTATACTGCATGGTAATGAGATTCAATAAATCTACGGTAATGAGATTCAATAAATCTATGCTCCTTGAGCAGGACTGTCCCATAATGAGAATATGCTAGCTGATGTGAATTATCATACTTTGGTCGAATTATGCATATTAAGATTAATTCCATGCTATTTGAGCAGGATTAATGATGTAAAAAAAAATCCCAAACTACTTGATAATGAAACTCATTAATTCCATACTGCTTAGTAATTGGGGTCTATAATTTCATGCTACTTGAGCAAGATTTAGTTATATGATGTGAATCATTTCATACTACTATAGGCATAAGGTAAATAACTACATGAGTTAATCATTCTGTTGAACTTGAGAATTAATAATTCCCATCATGCTTGATACATAACCAAAAACACACATAATTGTTAATATTTCACACTAGTTATCATAAATTCAAAATGGACATATATTTGTTGTCCTCGTTATCGCTTTCAGCCTGCACATCAGGCAAATTCGACATATATGGGACAGGTAGTCTCGGGGGTTCAATGCAAACGATGTTCGTACCAGTTTGTCCACTTGCCACATCTAATTGATTGTCCGATTGACACAAAATGATACTTATCGGTGGTGCATGAGCTCTATTATTTACCGATGCAAAATCGACCACAAATGCAAATAGCAAGAGCAAAGCAAACAAGCCAAACGTGTTTGCAATCATGTTTCTACCGGCTGCTCCAATAAATCTGAACAACAATAAAGCCAACTGGTGAACGAATAAAAGCAGAAGGTATTGCCTCATCAAGACGCAACAAAGACAAACTCTAGGTTAGTAACTGTTATTACTTGAGAGAATCGGCTAATTAATTCACAAGTTTTTTAACAACTCTTATATACCTTCGAATATTAGGATCAAATCCGATCACATAGCGTCGGTGTTGCCTCAAAAGAATAAGCCGGCGGAGGCTGGGTATACCCACCACCACCATAAGAACCGTTATACGCAGGGGCCTGATATTGCGGCCCATACCCGGTCTGAGCAGCCGGTGATGCACCATAAGTCTGCGCACCATACCCCGCCTGAGAAGAAACCGTATAACTCGCCGGAGCTCTCTGTGAACCCATACTATAGGATAATTTTTTTTAAAAAATCGATTTTATGAGAACGACGAAAAAAAAGATTAATTTTGTTAATCTATTATATTTTCTAAAAAAAAAAGAAAAAAGAAAAATATGAACAAAGAGACAATTAGAGCAGATCACCCATTATTACATATAATATATGATGTTGCCAACAAAACCCCCTATCAAACTTCAACACAATACTGGGGAGAGTCTCTTCTCAAAATATCACATAAACTTATGGTTTAGTAACTTTGAATGCAATCTTGAAACAGTAACCTGGTTTGACTGCAGATCCAGATGTCCCTAGCTGAGTCAATGATCCAATTTCTGCTGGTAAGGAAGACAATGCATTATTCCTGTAAATACCGACAAATCAATTAGTTATAAAAAGTGCATTACATTAATAGTCCTATTTTTCCAACCCAAATCATTTACACGTGACAACAGCTGCACTGATCCTATGTAAAATTCTAGGAGAGATGAGCAGCCCTTTATAGATGGTGGGATTGAGGAAATTCCTGTAGAATATATAATATATTAGCTGGGGCGTAATCGAGTACCCAGGAACAAAGTGAAAAGAATGGGTAGAATTTAGATATTTAAAACATCAAAGAATAGCAAATAGCCAATACCAAAAAACTGGAATTACACGGTGGAATGGATGAGAATGGTGAAACGATTGAATAATTCCTTATTTTATGAAAGGAATATATGTTATTATGGAGTTATTATCGGATGTATTAATTGCACAGATTCAAAAAGACAAATCTAACCCTAACCTACTTGATTTATAGTCAGTACTCCCTTTTAATGTTAACCATTGATCTTATTTAATATACGGCCTGGATTAGTCCCTAGGTTCGCATATAATGACATGGTTCTCATTTGAACCTAATCCTATATATATATATATATTATATATATATATATATATATATATATATATATATATATATATATATATAGGGTTGGGTTCAAATGAGAACCCGTCATTATATGTGAACCTAGGGACTCATCTTGACCATTAGATTGGATAATCTTGATGGTTGAGATCATGGCATGTCAGCATGGTAATAATGTAAAAAAATGCATTAATTAATTAAAAAAGGTATTTTGGACATATATCAATGTTTACAAAGAGCACTACATTGTTCTTTAGAAAGCACAATAGATTAAGAAAAAAAAACACTTTGATTGTATACAAAAAGTATCGCACATTTCGTCTATAAACTGCAAATTCAAAAATTTGAAATGAAACTCAAATTTTCAACAAACCATAACTTTTTCAAATTTATTCGTTTTGAATGAGATATATATCAAATTAATCACATTCTCAAGATCTACAATCTAAGATACATATTGCATGTTTTAAAACGTAAAATATATATATATATATATAATTAAATTAAAAAAACTGGACTGATTTTAGCACTACAGTACTGTGTAAAAAGCACAATGAACCTGGACATATAATTGCACTGTGCAATATTAGATCTAAGGCTAGGATTAGTCCCTAGGTTCACATATAATGACAGGGTTCTCATTTGAACCCAATCCTATATATCCTATATATATATAATATGTGTGTGTGTGTGTGTGTGTGTGTGTGTGTGTGTGTGTGTGTGTGTGTGTGTGTGTGTGTGTGTGTACTTACGATGTTATCTCGAATGCGATTCGCCCCGAGACCCACCTCTATACTTAGATATTCCAATACCAGGACCCTTTGACTCGCTCATCCTATTCCTGCTAGTCCTCCGTGATCTCTCAACCTCCTCTGACCTCGCCCACGCCTCCGACTAACCCTCCAGGTCTGCTCACCAACAATAATCGGTATCTCTCCCTTGGAATCATACAACTGCCTCCACTTATTAAGACGGCTAACCCAAGCATAAGACATCAACACGTAAAAGGCTTGGTGCATAACACCATCAGAATATCGCCTCCTATCCCAATAACATAAACTCTACAATAAAGCATATTTAAGATAATATGAAACAAATAATTAGTTAGACGAATGTAAATATATGTAATACAATAAATTAAGTTTATATTTAATGTAAATACCTGGAACAGAGGCCACCACATGTCGAGATGATACCGAAGAATATGCATACACCTTCATCCATTTGGGTGCACACGAGCATCGTGGATCCGTCTAAAAATCGCAAGTAAATCTGTAGAGTTACCCCGCACTCTAAAAACATATAAATTGAAATGAAAACATTTTTTAGAAGTTGCTTACAATTCATAACGATATAGTTATTAATAAAAACTATTATATACTAATGATTACCTCCGACCGACGATATAAATAAGGATACATCCAGAAAGTCGACACCACTCATCATAAATTGGAGGGGCTATCTGGTACGGTCTCGGGAGAAGTCAGTCCATCCAAATGTACTTCATCCAAATGGTTGATCAAATCATCAGAGGAGGTCGGTACAACTGGCAGTGATGATGAGGAGTCGAAAAACCCAGAACTTGAGAACAAAAGAAAGATGCATAAACCAAAATTTCAAAGTCAACATAACACATATGCATAAGATATAACCATACTACACCCACATTTTCAAACTGTACAAAAATGGGACAATTCAAAATTTAGAATCAAACTCTCTATTTGATACTAAATCACAAACGAATTTAAGATACGTAATTCTAAAAGGGAACGATTCAAACATTGGTATCTGATTTGTACTTTTTTGTACGCATTTTTGTTACATTTTTGTGTTGCGTTTGCATGTGTTTTGCTTGTATTTATGGGTATTAGGAGTCGTTTTGGCCTATTTTGTTAGTTTTAGGTTTTGTAGTGTTTTCTTTGTTTTAAGTAGTTTTTCTTATATTTTCTTAGTTTTTTTCTTAGTTTTTGTTTTGAAGGTCAACTTTGGTCAAAGTGGGCCCACGATGAGGTCGGAAGATGATTCAAACCCGAGACACTCATTTCCAATCCACGACATGTCTTTGGTGCGAGGATCGACCGGAAATGATGAGAAATGTGGCCATTTTCATTGTCACCTCATGCATTCGCTCGGTGGATGTCTCAGTTGTCGTAATGCAAGCATAACTCCAAAACCACTTGTGCCATTTGCCTCCACCTTATATCATTGGAAAGCTGAGATAAATGTATAAAACCCTTGTGTTTACAACAATCTAAAATTCTGAGTTTAAGAATTGTAAAAACCAGCTTAAAGTGGAGACGGTTCGACGTGGCCTTGCTTGTGGCAGGCTTTGGTGAGGAGCCCATAACTCTCGGAGGAAAATTCCAAATGATACAAATCAAACGCCAAATGAAATACAAGAGAAAGGTATAGATTTCATATGAATAAATCAATGGCTGATTCCGTGTTTTTGTCAGTCGATCGACTGGATTTCAGTTGATCGACTGCTCGGCAGAAAGTTTGGGGCGTTTGAACAAGTTAGTCGATCGACTGCACTTCCAGTCGATCGACTGAAATGCTGGGGATGTGTGATTTTAGTGGAAAAAAAGACCATTTTTTCCCTTATCTACCCATATATGATTCCCACCCATTATTCACTAAAAAAAAAAAAACCTTCCTTGGTGGTTTTGGACCTAGTCCATCTCCTCCAGGCCTCTACATTTCTCTTGTCATGTAAACCCTATTTTAAATTCTTAGCTTATGTAATTTAGTTAGCTTAAGTATTTAGTTTAGTTAGGTTTAGTTGTTCTAAGCAAGTGTTGAAGAGAGTGGCACCTCCCTCATTTGTGGATCTTGTGTTGTTGAAGCTTTTGGTGTTTAATGAAATTAGTAGTTTTCTTTCCCTTTACTTTTATGCTTAGTTATTGATTTATTGTTCATGTTGTTGTGTTGTGTTTGTTAGTTGGATTTGCTTAGGGTATGTTGTTAGATTTAGTTTGTCTTGTTGTTCTTGCAATCCTATTCCTCTCGCCTTTGTTTTCTTTCAAAACTCCATGGATGTTGGTTTGAAGATTTTTACCTCTTTAGTCTAAACAAACTCTTGGGTTCTTGAAAGATGTATGAGGCTTTCCTCTTTGGTGATTGACTTTCTTTTCAGTTTAATGCTTTTAATCAATCTCAATTTCAAATGCTTTTAATTTCCCTCCATGTCTTCTCTTTTAATTTCAACCCTTCTTGAATTTAGTAGTTCTAATTTATTTAAGGTTTTTAATTAGGTTTAATTAATGTCATTAAAGTTGATCACTTTCAAACAAGCTTTAATTTGTATTTGATGCAATTAGTGTAGAAATTACGGGTTTAAGGTTTAAGTTCGTTTAGAACTATTAATCAGAGCTTGTTGAGAATTGGGATTGGCGACCCCAATACTTGATCGACATTTGGGATTGACAACCCCGAATCGTGAATTAAGAGCTCGGCAAAAACCGATTGATCGTGGAGACGAAGCGAACACCCTAAACACAATCATTTTTAATTAAATTCTCCTTTTAAACTCAAGCTTTAGTATAAAACTCAAACCAAACCAATGACTTAATGCTTTCTTAGTTTAGATTAGTGTAATTTCGATTAGCAAGAGAGTAAGTAAAAGCATCGACCGCCAATAGTATCTATCCTCGAGAGACACGACTCGGGAAAACCTTACCGCTCTACAATCGACTCCGTACTATTGCGGAGACAATTTCTTAGAGTGCTAAGAAATCTTCGATCAAATTTTGGCGCCGTTGCCGGGGATAGATTAAGGCGAATGGTGTTTTTAATTATTTCTCTTGTTATCTTAGTTGTTAGTTAATTTAGATTTTTGTTTTACTTTCGATGCTCGTAATCCTTTGTTGAGTGTTGTGTTTGCAAGGTACTCATTCAGGAAGCCCGATGCCGCTCGCCCACACTCACGACGATCAAAGGATGCCTCCACCGCTTGATTGATCCAACCGAGGATGGCAAGCTATCGAGATAGTTTGCCATACGACGACCCTTATATCCAAACTCCCAATTATCCAAACCCTTACGTTCAAACTCCCGAGTATCCAAATCCGTACACCACTCCCCCAAGCTCGGGTCCCCTTGACATATGATGACTGTTTTGCATGTAATTGTTGCATTTTTCCTTGTGTTTTTAATTAGGATCTTATGTTGATTTTAGTAGTTTTTAATCGAGTTTCGTGATGTTATTCGTTTGTTTGCTCGTTTTATTTTTTTTCGTGTTTCTTGTTAATTTTATATTTAATTTAGTTAAATGGTTCGGTTAGCTTGAGGTTTGTGGTAAATCATGGTTTTTTATGTTTTAAATTCACATTTTATAGGTGGAGGCATCGAGGCCYGAAAATCGAACCGAGTCGGCCCGAACCGAGCACTCCCGCGATGGCTATGGAATCTAGATGAGTGACACATCTAGATCATAGATCGGCTCTTGGATCATCTTGATTTTGAGTTTTTGCTATGCTTTATTTGCACTTTTATTTTTATGCTTTGTTTCATGCTTAATCCTAGATCTAGGCTTTGTTGCTTGTCATTTTTCTTAAAGT
>BMAC01000243.1:831901-881386 GCA_014905375.1 Phtheirospermum japonicum
AACTTGTATAAATAGAACCTCTCTTTCATTTTGTAAAACACCTCCTCCCAACCCAAACTTGGGTTTGCGACTTAATTTCTCTCTCTAGATTTAATTTTCAAGCTTTGCCTTGGGTTTGTAAGCTCAAGAAGGATTCAAGTACTCCCTTGGATTTTTAATTCCTTGCAATTTCAATCAAGCTTTTGGATTCTCCATTTAATTCTAATAAGCTTTCCTTTTAATTTCATGCTTTGTTCTTCATTTGTTTTATGCTTTTTGCCTTAGGTATTAGAAGTTGTGCTTGATCTTGTGAATTGGCTATGAATCCTAGTTGAGTGACACATCTAGATCATAGATCAAGTCCTTGATTTGTTTAATTTCAAGTAATTTCATATGTTTCATGCATTTTTCTTCATTTCATGCTTTTTGTCTTAGCTACTTGAATTCATGATGAAACTTATGTATTGGCTATGGAATCTAGATGAGTGACACATCTAGATCATAGATCGGCTCTTGGATCATCTTGATTTTGAGTTTTTGCTATGCTTTATTTGCACTTTTATTTTTATGCTTTGTTTCATGCTTAATCCTAGATCTAGGCTTTGTTGCTTGTCATTTTTCTTAAAGTTTTAAAGTTTCTTGTTAATTTTCATTGCTCTTTACATTCATGCTTTCAATTTTTGCTAATTTGAATTATTTAGGATTTTATGCATAGCTGTACCTTGTGCTTGCATGCTTGTACTCGGTGAAACATTGCATTTTCTTGCTTATTTTCATTATTGCTTTGCATTTTCAATTAAGGCACACGACTGATGCATCCTACCAATTTGCAATTTCAATTCCTAGGATAGTTAGCTATTTTAATTATTTTATTTTCATTTTTCCTTTATCTTTCAAGCTTGAAACACATTGAATACTTCAATTGAATCGATTTCCGATAATACCAAGCCAAGAACCCGATGATTTATTCATCACCACTAAAACTATGAAAACAATGACCCGTATGCTTCGATCGGTAAAGAATAGGACCACTCTTTCGACTATTCCAGCCCAAACCCTCCATATTCTCCCCCGATTTCATATCCCCATAACTCGAGCATGGATCCGTATGCACCGACTCGTGATTCTTATGATTCGGGTTTTGACGATCCATATGCTCAACTCGCCCAACCTTCTTCTTACCCGAGCTTTGACTCGTATGCTCCACCAATTCATGATTCATATTCTTGAAGCTACGATTTTCATAATCTACCCACTTCGAGCTCGTATACTTTGAGCGATGACCCTTACGCCACACTTTCTCAAGATTCATTTATGCCCCAACTCCCGGACTTAGAGTCTCTCTTAGCCGAGCTTAATGAACACCTCGCTCGCATGGAGACTCAAGTAGAGCAAGTTGCCAACGATGTGGATGAGCTCAAATAACCTCGTTTTGAAGAGATGCCTACCTTTGATGTGGTGGATTCCACAATCATTTATGGCGATTCAATTTTCAATTGTCTTTCGAAAGAGGTGTGCACGGAGGTGGAGGAGGGTGAGGAGAAAGGGTCGGAGGTCGGCGTTACTCCTCTCGTGCTTTGTGAAGAATTTGTAGAGGAATATGAGGGGGGCCGCCTTTGGGGATTCCAACGGCACTTGGAGTGTTGAGTTCGCTTGCTTTTGGCGAGGATGATGAAGTTGTGCCATTTTTTGAGGATGTGGGGTTAATCGAGCCTCTTTTGCCACCACCCGATGCTTTATTGCTACTTGACCAAGTGAAGGTGGAAGAGGTAGTGGGGGATGTGTTGGATCCTACTCTCTCGTGCCCGACTAAGACTAATTTTAAAGTCGAGAGAGAGGAGATGACGATCGGGGAGACAAAGGAGTACGTCGACCCGTCTTGGGACGATCACATTTGGGTGGTGGACTACTCACTCTTTCGACCTCCGGCTTGCCCGATGTGCCCGCCTTGGTGATATTTGTCACCCGGTGTGTCTACTCGAGAACACCAAGGCGTGGCACGATCGCCACCTATTCTTGGATCCTGGATAGTATTTTTTATATAAACCGTCGAGCTATAGACGTTAAATTAGCGCTTATTGGGAGGCAACCCAATTTAAAAAAAAAGAAAAAGAAAAAGAAAAAAGATTTTCACTTTTTTGTATATAACTTGTTTTTGCAACCCCCCGTTTGTTCATTCCTTGTAGATGCTTGCCTCGACTCCCGGAGAGGACTTATGCACAACCGCGTCAACACAAGCTCAGAGATAGGGGCGTTTCCTTTTCCCTACACTTTTTACCGCTTTCTTAGCTTAATTTGTAATGAGGACATTGCTAGGTTTTAAGTGTGGGGTGGTGGTTAGGGTTCGTCTTAGAATTTTAAAATTGTTGCATGCTTGCTTGTGCTAATTTGAGTAACGTGTGTGTTAATTTTCTTGGAACCTTGGCGAAGTGACGCGGTTTTGATGATTTATTAGTGAGTTTAGATTGTCGATCGGATGTAGTGGACTTAGGTAGCTTAACTCGTTGGGAACTTTGTTCGGCTTTAGCTTTGTGCTATCCTTGATATCAATTAGAACTAGTGCCTCAACTAGCTTTGTCGTCGAACACTCTCTATAGGATTTTGTTTTGTATTTTGGAGTCGTCAATTGCTCCATGTGCTTTTTCGAAAACATTGTAAGTTGCTAGTAGCAACGAGTGGTCGGAGCCGTTGATTTCTCTTTGTATATATCTTGTAATTAAGTACCTTATCTCCTTGGGTACCAAAAAGAAAAAAAAAATCCGAAAACAAAAGAAAAAAAAGAAGAAAAAAAAAAGAAAAGATGATGAATAAACAAGGATAAGTTATAAATCCTTGTAGTTATTAAGTAATAAACTCCTCTTTTTCCTTTTTTTTTTAGATTTTGTTTGTTAAAGAGAGTTGTGCACGATCGGGGCTAGTAGGGAGCCGATTAACGGTTCGACCGTGGATAGACCTTAGCCGGGGCAAGGACGAGGGGACCGACTTGGAGGGTTACCTAATACTTTTAGGTTTCGGGAGTCGGTCTAAACTTTATTTGTCAACGCATCATTGTCGTCCTTTTAGCCAAGTTAACAACCATTGTAGCATACGACGTCTCGAATTAGGTTTGTGCATTAGTTTAGGATCATCCGAGGATAGTTTCGTAATTCTAGATTAGTATTGCTTGAGGACAAGCAATCATTCTAAGTGTGGGGTGGTTGATTTATACTTTTTTGTATGCATTTTTGTTACCTTTTTGTGTTGCGTTTGCATGTGTTTTGCTTGCATTTATGGGTATTAGGAGTCGTTTTGGCATATTTTGTTAGTTTTAGGTTTTGTAGTATTTTATTTGTTTTTAGTAGTTTTTCTTATATTTTCTTAGTTTTTGTTTTGAAGGTCAACTTTGGTCAAAGTGGGCCCACGACGAGGTCGGAAGATGATTCAAACCTGAGACACTCATTACCAATCCACGAAATGTCTTTGGTGCGAGTATCGACCGAAAATGACGAGAAATGTGGCCATTTTCATTGTCACCTCATGCATTCGCTCGGTGGATGTCACAGTTGTCGTAATACAAGCATAACTCCAAAACCACTTGTGCCATTTGCCTCCACCTTATGTCATTGGAAATCTGAGAGAAATTTCTAAAACTCTTGTGTTTACTACATTCCCAAATTAGGAGTTTAAGCATGGTAAAAAGCAGCTTCTGGTGTGGAGCCCATAACTCTCGGAGGAAAATTCCAAATGACACAATCCAAACGCCAAATGAAAGACAAGAGGAAGGGCTAGATTTCGTATGCAGACATCAGTGGCTAATTTCGTGTTTTTGTCAGTAGATCGATTGGATTTCAATCGATCGACTGCTCGGCAGAAAGTTTGGGGCGTTTGAACAAGTCAGTCGATCGACTGAAATGCTGAGGATGTGTGATTTTAGCGGAAAAAAAGACCATTTTGCCCCTTATCTACTCATATATGATTCCCATCCATTATTCACAAGAAAATAACCTCTCCTTGGTGGTTTTGGACCTAATCCATCTCCTCCAAGCCTCTACATCTGTCTCTTATACACATCTAGATGTGTATAAGAGACAGACATTTCTCTTGTCATGTAAACCCTAGTTTAAATTCTTAGCTTATGTAATTTAGTTAGCTTAAGTAGTTAGTTTAGTCAGGTTTAGTTGTTCTAAGCTAGTGTTGGAGAGAGTGGCACCTCCCTCATTTGTGGATCTTGTGTTGTTGAAGCTTTTGGTGTTCAATTAAATTAGTAGTTTTCTTTCCCTTTACTTTTATGCTTAGTTGTTGATTTATTGTTCATGTTGTTGTGTTGTGTTTGTTAGTTGATTTTACTTAGGGTATGTTGTTAGATTTAGTGTATCTTGTTGTTCTTGCAATCCTATTCCTCTTGCCTTTGTTTTCTTTCAAAACTCCATGGATGTTGGTTTGAAGATTTTTACCTCTTTAGTCTAAACCAACTCTTGGGTTCTTGAAAGATGTATGAGGCTTTCCTCTTTGGTGATCTGACTTTCTTTTCAATTTAATACTTTTAATCAATCTCAATTTCAAATGCTTTTAATTTCCCTCCATGTCTTCTCTTTTAATTTCAACCCTTCTTGAATTCAGTAGTTCTAATTTATTTAAGGTTTTTAATTAGGTTTAATTAATGTCATTAAAGTTGATCACTTTCAAGCAAGCTTTAATTTGTATTTGATTCAATTAGTTTAGAAATTACAGGCTTAGGGTTTAAGTTCGTTTAGAACCATTAATCGGAGCTTGTTGGGAATTGGGATTGACGACTCCAATACTTGATCGACATTTGGGATTGACAACCCCGAATCGTGAATTAAGAGCTCGGCAAAAATCGATTGATCGTGGAGACGAACCGAACACCTAAACCCAATCATTTTTAATTAAAGTCTCCTTTTAAACTCAAGTTTTAGCATAAAACTCAAACCAAACCAATGACTTAATGCTTTCTTAGTTTAGATTAGTGTAATTTCGATTAGCAAGAGAGTAAGTAAAAACATCGACTGCCGATAATATCTATCCTCGAGAAATACGACTCGGAAAAACCTTACTGCTCTACAATCGACTCCGTACTATTGTGGAGACGATTTCTTAGAGTGGTAAGAAATATTCGATCAGTATCAAACTCTCTATTTGATACTAAATCGAATTAAGCGAGTCAAAAATACCTATTGTTCTTACTATATTAATCATACAAAATCTAAAAATAACAATATCAACCAAACACAACAATATCCACCAAACGCAAATATAATATACAATATACATTTTTTTTAAACTCGGCAGATCACCACGGCCTTCCCATGCATGTATTATATACATTTTTTTTTAAATTCGGCCGATCATCACGGCCTTCCCATGCATATAAGATAAAGTAAAATATTCGGCATGCATCAAAAAATAAATAAATATATATATATATATATATATATATATATATATTCGATAATTTATACGATAACTTAAACTATGCCTATATTCAACAAAATCGAAACCTACATTTCTAGTTCAATATGATTTTACCCTAATTTCCTAAATATTAACTAATTTACCCTTGAACTATGACTAAACTCAAAATTGGACCTTAATTATCCAATTAGATACGATCAAACCATAATTGTTAAAAAATTAAATTAAGAAAAGATTTTAATATTCTGTTTTTAATTAATTTTAAAAACGAAATTATTATTTTTTATTTAAGAAAATATATTTCAAAAACTAAAAAATAACAGAAAATTTAAAAAAAATCAGAAATTTTAATTTTTGTTTTTACTTAATTTAAAATTATTTTACACAATTAAAATAAATTTCAAAAATAAAATAAATAATAAACATAAACTTTAAATATAAAAAATAGAAAATTCAAAAAAGAATAAATTCCAACCCTATATTCAGTTAATTCAAACTCTAAATCTAAATTCATTAACAATTGCATAAATCAATCCTAAATTGAACCCCCAATTAAACTTCTCAAAAATTAATTCCTAAATTCAAACTCTAAACCCTTAATTAAAGCATGATTCAACGCCTCGATCGTAATTCAAAAATAAAAATCATAAATTGAATCAAACCCTAATTGAATTACAAATCAAATTAAATTAAAATCCTAAATTAAAAAAAACATTCAAATTGAATTTAAAAAAACTAACATACCTTAATATATGACAGTGGGGTGCTCCGGCGGTGGTGGCGGTCGCTCCCTTCTCCCTTTCCTTCCCGCCTTTTTTTTTGAGTTGTTCTGTGAATTGTGGAGCATTCTGTTCTCTGTCGCCGGTTTTATGAAGTTTACCGACGGACACATTTCCGTCGATAAAAAAACCCGGCGCTGCCGACGAAAATAATCCGTCGACAAATATAAGCAGGTGTTGTCGACGGCTTAATTTCCTTTAATAATTAGGGAAATTCCCAACTACACTAAAAGAGAGAAAGAATTTCCCTACTGATCCTATCAAATTTATAATTCCCTAAAAATCTTAAGCTGCTAAGCGTAGACAATATTACCCTGGGAGATTGGTACCCATATGGTACGCTAATGAAATTGAATATTATTTGATAATCTCTCTTTCCTGTTCAATACCCGTAAATGAAGCAAATTAAAAAAAAATTATTTCTCCCTCTCGAACAAACCTTGCCGACCCAAACTGCATATGAGAATTCCAAACTGAATCGTTTGGACCTCAATCAAAATCAAATTCCTTTCCCTGCAAAATTTGAAACAGGAAAGGACGGGGAACTGATTCAGATTGAAACTCCGTCCAAATCAAATCCCTTACCCAGCGGAAATTGAAACGGGAAAGGAGAATTCCAAACTGATTTAATTGAATCTTCGGTCCACATGAAATCTCGTCCTCTACTGAAATTGATACAGGAAATTCACATTTCAAACTGAAAAGGCCCCGTTGAAGAAGTAATAGGAATGCCACACACTGCTTTGCTCCAAATCAAATCACATACCCTGCGCCTGTGGAATGGATTCGCGAGGTGATTCTGGGCGAAGCAATAATTGAAAAATCGCTTCAAATTGTAGTTGAATAGTTGAGTTTTAAATAATCCTGGTCATATCTTGAGGAGGGCGAAGAAGAATCCACGGACCAAGTAAGTTTTGTAATTGTTGCTAATCTGCTATTTTTTTCATGTTTTTCAATTAGTTTGTAATTGTTTTCTATTGAATTTGGTCTGTGCGTGTGTGTATCTTAGGAATACCGAGCATTTTTTGTGAATAGTGTGTGTGCTTTCAACTGCCAAAATATTCACCGATTTGTTTACTTGCAATTTATTTGACCAGTAGTTTGTAATTTGTGTGTTCGTAGTTGGTAAAGTCTGTTGGTGGTATTTTAATTCTAAATTTTGTGGAATACAGTTCTCTTATTTTAAAAACAGTCTTTAAACTACTCGACTATGTAGTTTTCAATTAGTCAAACATAGCCTTAATCTATACTGTAAATAAGAACTACCTTTTTTGAGTGAAGCCCTTCTCGTTTTTGGAAGACTAGTTTCTTATTTTTAGAGTATTATGTATTCAAATTGTAATCATTGAATCAGTAGCTAGGAATTGAATCAGTAGTTTAGATTTGTAGTTTAGGTAGTTTGAAATTGAATCGGTAGTTTGGAATATGTAGTTTAGGTAGTTGGGAATTGAATCAATAGTTTGGAATATGTAGTTTAGATTTGTAGCTTGCATACTTAACATTTGTCGTTCTGCTCGTCGATGTCATATTGCTTAAAAATGTCATTTTGTAATTATAAACTACTCTGTTAGAAATTGCAAACTACTTATTTCATACTGTGGACTATGTTAAAATTATCAAGAGTCGTTTGGAATTGAATCAGAAGTTTAGATTTGTAGTTTGGAATTGAATCAATAGTTGGGAATTGAATCAGTAGTTTGGGATATGTAGTTTAGATTTGTAGCTTGCATAATTAGCATTTGTCGTTGTGCTCATTGATGTCATTTTGCTTAAAAATGTCATTTCGTAATTACAAACTACTCTGTTAAAAATTGCAACTACTTAAATCATATTGCGGACTATGTTAAAATTATCAAGAGTAGTTTGGAATTGAATCTGAAGTTTAGATTTATAGTTTGGAATTGATCTTTATTCATGAAAAGCGGTGGTATTTACTAACGTATTTTGTGATTTATTTTCCACTAGAAGAAGAAGATCCATATGTTCGATTGAGCTTATGCTTGTGAGAGGTGTGTGTGACATGCAACGGCATGGTCGCACAGAGCGTGTGCCAGTCGATGCCGCATGGTACGCATTGGTAGCATAAGCCCCTGTCGGTTTCACCGTAGGCGTCGCACTTGTAGCAGACTTTGCGGTATGCAGGCTTCGAATGGAGGTTTAGAGCGTGTTTTTTGTGAAAAGGGATTTTATGTGGAGGAAATAGTTGCAGGCTGTGAAGGAGTAGATCATGCCGTAGGGCATGAGTTTGCATTGTGAACAAGGAGCTAYGTTTAGGGTTTGGTTGTAATTTACGAGCTTTAATGGGTGTAAATGGCTRAAATGGGTTGTTATGGTTTCTGGCTGGGGTTCGGGGGTTTTCTTATGTTCCATTTCTCTTTCACTCTCGAGCAAAACAGATTTAAAAGTGGATTTTTGAGTATTATTTAAAGGTATCAAAAAATACTTGGCTTCGAACTTGTGAAATAGTCGGGGTTTCCTTTAACAATATTATTAATAGTGTGTTATGTGATAAAAGAATGTTTGTAGTTGTTGAAAATATGAGTGCTTAATTAATCTATGCTTGGTGATGAAGTTTTATATTGAATTAAAGGGACTAATGATGTGACTGTTTACTTGTGGTTTGTTCTGTAAAATTCTTTTATTGATTTTCTTGGATGCAAATTGGTGATGTATATTACTTCTTCATGACAGCCAATGTATGCATATGGTCTTTGATTTGACTTAAACATGGAGCATGGTTTGCGTTATATTTTTCTTTGGTTGATTTGAAGCATGTTGGTGGACTTTCTGAGGTCAACTCATGGTGTGTGAGCAAGTAGGATTTGTGCTTATCTCCTACTTGATTATAATAGTTACGATGATGAATTCTGAGCATAGAGTTGGCAAGAAATGATCAAATTAGTCGATTCTCTATGCTATGATGCATAAAATATTTGAAGTGATTCTGCACCACTAATCTTCCCAATTTCAAAAAAATAAATTAAAATTCTACAGATATTATGAAACAAAAGTTGAGCGAATGAAGCCTGCTCTGGATGTTAAGTGAATTTGAGTTGGGGTACTTTTATCCCAACAATAATTTTCACTTAATGGAATATAAAAGAATTTAATTATGACATAGTAATAAGTTATGATATGTACGGAATGCTATTTACATTTAATCAACAATTATTTCCACATCAAATCAATCAACATTAATTTTAATCAACATTTTTTTTTTGGAAAACATACTATTATTCAACAAGGAATATCTCATACACCCATCCAGATTTTAATGGATATTGATTTATATATAAGAGTTCTTAAAATGTGTAAGGGTAGTTTTGGTAATTTAAATATACTTATTGATTAAATAGGAAGTTTTTGGATTATATAGGAATAAAAAAAGTCATTGAACTAAATAGGAATTGTCTTTTATGTTTTAGGAGTATATGGAAATTTTCCCTAATAATTAATATCCGATTTTTTTAAAATTGCCAACGGATTCATGCCGTCGGCAAATAAAATCTGATTTCTTTTTTAAATTGCCGACGGACGCGCGCCGTCGACATATTGGGCTGGCTTTACTCCCACCTACTTCTCGAGAACTTACCGACGAACAAATCTACTGAGGGGCAATGTCTGTCGGCACGTTGTATGTAATATTCGTCGGCGTTTCCAACCTATACGCGGTTTGAATTTACTACTTCGAATACATTTTAGTGTTTTAATTCTGTAGATTGCGAAATACTAATAAACATGGGATTTACGGATTGAATTAAATCACCATATGAAACATAGAAAATAGGAGACCCTGACCAGATTACCAATATTATTTCACTACAATTTCATTTTAATTTATTTTTTGTCCAATGCTAAAAAGACTAATAAACCCTACATAAAACAAACAAAAATATATTTAGTACAACACAACCAAACATCTAAACCGAATGAACCGTGTCACACATGCCCGGATTCCTAACACACCACAGCGGCTGAATAGGCTCAGCTCCGATCCCCCGGCCCACCATCCGATACCTCCATTCGTTCAACCTATCCGTAGCCTCTGCACATCTCCTCTTTCCCGTCTCGTCCCTATTCCCCGACCACAACGCCTCGCCCATCGCCGCAGCCCGTGGCCAAATCCTCGAGTCCATCACCGTGGGGTCCGCTTGTTCCGACCACAACGCCACTTCCCCTCCCAACACCATCTTCGCCTCCGTCTCGTTCAGACCGTACGTTATATCGTAGTTATAAACCGTCTGCCATGTCTTAAACGGGGCGCACCAAGACCCGCCGTCCGTCTGATTGTACTGAGTGTCATTGCCAACAAATCCTCCGTGCCCACAATCCAAGTAATAGTAATCTGCCGATGAAACAATTACACGATAACCGGAGCTAACGATTTTTTTAGTGTTGTTCGGCCCGTTGTTCCAAGATTGCAAGATGACGTTTTCGGGAGGAAGTGAACGAGGGTTGACTTTAATTTCGCCGTCTAATAAAACATCCTCCCAGTAGATTACCATTCGATTTTGGGACAACATGTACGGTAAAGTGGAGTTTATAAATATTTCTAGAAGTTGACTTAGGGTTTTATTTTTAGAAAGGAAAATTTGGATGGATGTGTCGTTTTTCCAGCAGTTTGGGGTGATCTCATCGGCTCCTGCATGGAAAAATTGATCGGGGAACATGGTAATGACGTCGAGTATAACGTTTCGGACGATTTGGTAGGTTTTGGGATTTAGGGGGTTGAGTTGACCGGTTCCGGGCTCGGAAGCGAACCGGTCGGCCCATTCGGCATCCGCCGGCCACCAGAACATGTTTGCGCAGGTGACAATATCAGGGTGAGCTTCGGCCCATGATCCCGCGTGTGCTGCAAATATGTGAAATCCATTTCAGGAAACTAAGCTAGCTGAAAGTTATAAATATGTTCTATTAGAAGGAAAGGTAGGCAACTTAAAAACTAATTCAATGCACTGAATGCCATTTTATCTGATCAGATTAAACCACAAACAAAACAGAGATTTAATATTACTAACCCGGCATATCAATCTCCGGCACAACTCTAACCCCATTCTCCATCCCATATTCCACTACCTTCTTCACATCCGCCGCCGTGTACATCATATACTCCCCGTACGCCCCCTTCGCCGCCAGCTCCGGCTGCGACGGCAACACCAGTGGGAACGATTGAGAATCCGTTATGTGCCAATGGAATACATTCAGCTTATTCATGCCCATCGCCCTAATCAGCCGCAGCAAATCCCCCAATTCGTAATAGTTTCTCGACGTGTCGAGCAATACGCCGCGGTGCATAAACAGCGGCGCGTCGGAGATGTGCAAGCCGCAGGCCGCCGCCGCCCCCGGCGGTTCCGAGTACACCAGCTGGGAGAAAGTCTCCAGCCCGCGCATCGCGCCCCATGGGGTTTCGGCGGCCAACGACGCGGCGGCTCCGGTGGAGGGGATCTCAAGGGTGTACGACTCGTCGACGCCGTGAGCGAGGAGGGCGGCGGGGTCGGAGACGGTGATTCTTAGGGTTTTGAGCGGCGGGGACGACGTGAGGTTGAGGTGTGGGGCGATTAAGGGGCGGTGGTGCTCGTAGTGGAGCTGGCGGGTGTAGCGGTTGACGGCGGCGGTGAGATGGCGGGTGGCGGGGGGCGGGAGATGGTGAATTTGGGGGAAAGGCGGATTGCCTGTGGATGGACCCAGTGGATAGTGGTGGGCTTGGGCCAGACGTTGATCGGGTATTCGACGGCTGGACATACTGTGAAGGAAATTAAAAAAATTGAGGAGATTAAGAGTTGAGAAATGTAAACCATTTTGGGAGGTTATACGCAGCTGGACATTATCCAGGTTTTATGGGTAATGTTGGATTTTGGAGATGGAGAGACGAATGATCAGTTGCTTTACATATTTTACATTTATCGACCGTTTATTGATACCATACCATCATCTTCTATACCCCAATTTAATAAAATAAATCAAAATAAGTACTCTCTCAAATCTAAATATACCCATTTACAACTTCATCCCCAAGGCCTGACCACTCGATTTCGGTTCAGTCACTCGAGCAATTGGGCTATTTGGTTTGAGCTGATTCAAACCAAATTTTCACCGAGTTGTAAATTATAAATCTTAATCCTATTCAAACTAGCTTGTTGAACTCACAAGTTTACAAAAAATAAGTAAAATCCATATGCATAAATTGTCTCTTATATTTATAATTTGAATAAACAAATACTAACTAAAAATATAAAAATACTCTTTAACTAGTCAAAATAAATATTTTAAATTGATTGATAAATGTCCAAGCTAAGATTTAGGGTTTAATTAAATAAATAATATATTTTTAAATTAGAATTAAAAAATATCATAGCTTCAAAAAAAAAAGTTTATTTTTTTGTTGCGGACGCGCTTGGGAATGTCGTCCCGCTCACATTCTAGAAGGTACAAATAATAACCGTTCTAAAATGTGAGCCGGACGCCATTCCCAGGCATGTCCCGCAACAAAAAATAAACTTTTTTTGAAACTATGATATTTTTTTAATTCTTATTTAAAAACATATTATTTATTTAATTAAACCAAGTTTTAGCTAACATAGTTTATCACAAATTAGTTGCATTAATTCTTTAGCTTCAATAATAATAATTTAGGCATTTTCCTATTCCAGTTTATAATATGTTCAATTTTGAAGAATTGAAGTTCAATTTAGTTTAGTTTCTATTATGGGTTGACCAATTTTATATTTAATGGTAATATTCTGTAATTAATTTGTTGGAATTGCACTGTAATTGAAAGATGAAACCTGGGAAAGAAGTAGACGAAAGATAGGTAGGAGGAGGAGATTAGAGAGAGAGAAAAGATTTTATCTAAATGCTTAATTAATTCCCAGCACGGTTCCATTGGTTTACATAGAGAAAATTGTGGTTGGACCACTTGATTGAAATGACAAAAACACCCATAAAATATCTAATAATTTGGGTTCCTCCCTACTTAATTAAATAAAGCAGCCCAAGCTCCTCATTCAGCCCATTAGTCATTTTCGGCCCAGCATCTGTCAAGCCATTCCTGACCCGTTGACCGATCCGTGCCCGTTTCTCTGCCTGCTCCTTTCTTTTTCTCCTTCTTGTTCACAATCGATCCCAAAGATCGTATTTTTGCCCATCTGTTCCAAACTAGGGTTCTTCCTCCCTTCAATTTCTTCTTATAGCTTTTCCAACCCCAATTTCATAACAATAACCCTCCCCCCCTCAACAGATCCTTGACCCCAAGGATCAAATCTAGGGAATTTCTTTTGTATAAACTTTCGATCTTCCCAAGTGGCTTGCGGTATTCAGCCACTGCACCAGAATCTGCTCAACGGCAGCGCCATTCCGATTGATGGTCCTCGTGTCCAGAATGGAGGTGGGTTCAATTAAAAAGTCTCCCTCGAAAGTTGTTGCTGGTAGATTCGGAGCGGCGGAGGTGCCAGAACCTATCTTTGGTTTGAGGAGGGAAACGTGAAAAACCGGATGGATGCGCGATCCTTCAGGCAGATCTAATCGGTAAGCGACTTGCCCTACCTTTTTTGTAATAGTAAAAGGGCCGTAGTATTTAGCTGACAACTTGAGATTTTTCCTGAGTGCCACCGAACTTTGTCTAAAAGGTTGCAGTTTTAAAAAAACTTTGTCCCCAATTTCAAAATTTCGTTCTTGCCTGTGTTTGTTTGCATACATCTGCATCCCCTGTTGTGCTAGGGACAGATTTTCCTTGATTATTTGCCTTGTTGTCTCCCTCTACATCTCCAATTGTTTATCATCCTCATTCTCATTGCATGCATACTGTACCAAAGACCCTATAGGTGGAATGTACCCATATAGTGCCTCAAAAGGTGTAGCTTTTAACCCTGTGTGGTAATTTATGTTGTACCAAAATTCATCCAAGCTCAACCATTTCATCCACTTTTTTGGATTGTGGTGTACCATACACCTAAGGTAGTTCTCCAAGCACTGGTTTACCCTTTCAGTTTGCCCATCAGACTGGGGATGGTAGGCAGTTGACATGTTCAACTGCACCCCCATTAATTTGAATAAATCCTTCCAAAAGGTACTAGTAAATACCTTGTCTCTGTCTGACACAATGTGTGTTGGTAACCCATGTAGTTTATAGATGGTGTCCAGAAATAGATTAGCCACTGTAAGAGCAGTAAAAGGGTGGGATAAAGCAGTAAAATGTGCATACTTAGTGAGCCTGTCTACCACAACTAAAATAACATCTTTCCCTTGTGATTTTGGTAACCCCTCGATAAAATCCATGGATATGTGACTCCATGCCTGTTCAGGAATAGGGAGTGGCTATAGTAGTCCAGGGTAGCCCCCATGGTCTGATTTACTCCTTTGGCAAACCTCACATTCCTTAACCCAAACCACAATATCTCTCTGCATCTTTGGCCAATAGAATACCCTTTTAGTTCTCATGTAGGTACCCAACACTCCTGAGTGGCCACCATGCTGAACTGTGCATAGCAGTCAGAATTATATTTTTGAGGTTGTGGTAATATTCCACACATAACCTACCCTTGTACCTAATCAAATCCCCCAGTATAGTAAATTCAGGAAGAGCAATAGGATCTAGGGTTTTGGCTTCTTTTATTTTCTGAAAAAATTCATCACCAATGTAGCTCTGAACAACCTCCTTCATCCATTCAGGAACAAGTGTAGTGATAGATGTGCAAACTTCCTCGTTTGGTCCCCTCATGGACAGGGCATCAGCTGCCTTGTTCTCTGCCCCTTTTTTATATTGTATCTCATAATCCAATCCAAGCAACTCGGTCATCCATTTCTGTTGGGTTGGTGTCACCATCTCCTGGTCCAACAAGTATTTGAGTGCTTGCTGATCGGTCTTAATTATAAACCTTCCCCCATGTAAATAATGCTTCCACTTATCCACAACCAATATAACTGCAAGAAATTCTCTTCCATAGACAGAGAGTGCTTGATTCTTTGGACATAAAACCTTGCTCAAGTAAGCCAGTGGTCTCCCCTCTTGCATTAACACTGCCTCTATCCCTTCTCCACTTGCATCAGTCTCCAATATGAACTTTTTTGAAAAATCAGGCAGAGCTAGGACAGTGTTGTAGTCATGGCATGTTTTAACTTCTCAAAAGCTAACTGTGCATCTTGGTTCCATTTAAACTGGTCCTTCTTTAAGAGTTCAGTCAGTGGCCTGCTCATAACCCCATATCCCTTGACAAATTTCCTGTAGTACCCAGTTAGCCCTAGGAAACCTCTGATCTGTTTCAGTGTTTTAGGGGTGGGCCAGTAAACCATGCTGGTTATTTTCTATGGATCAGTGGACACCCCTTCCTGAAAAATGATACGCCCCAGATACTCCACTTCTGTTTTCCTAAAACTGCATTTGCTAGCTTTAGCATACAACTTGTTCTGCCTTAGTAATAGTAGTATGTCCTCCAGCTGCTTCAAATGCTCTTCCCAATTCACACTATATACTAAGATGTCATCAAAAAATACCAAGACACTCTTCATCAGTTGTTCCCTGAAAACCATATTCATGAGTGATTGGAAAGTGGATGGAGCATTACACAGCCCAAATGGCATGACCAAGAACTCATAGTGACCATTATGTGTACTGAAACCTATTAGGAATCTGTGCTCTGGTTTCATCAAAATCTGGGAATAACCACTCCTTAAGTCTATCTTTGAAAAGTACCTTGCCCCATGTAACTCATCCAACAATTCATCAATCACAGGTATAGGATAGTCATGTTTGACTGTGAGCCCATTCAAATATCTGTAATCAACACACAACCTCCATGTGGAATCTTTTTTTTTTCACTAATATTACTGGTGATGCAAAAGGTCTCCTACTGTCCTGAATTATCCCTTCCTCTAACATTTCCCTGATCAGCTTCTCAATAGCCTCCTTGTGATCATGAGTAGTCTTGTAGGGGTATTGGTGTTTTGGGGTACTCCCTGGTTTCAACACAATCTGATGCTCAATTCCCCTCCCTGGTGGTAGTCCCTTGGTTTCCTCAAAAACATCACTATACTTGCTTAATAGTATGTCTATATCCTTAGTAGTCTCCCAGTGTTCTGTCTTTGGTATGGTTATCTAGTACACCTCTTCCACTTGAGAACATTGTTCCTCATGTATCAATTTGTATAAGGAATGTCCAGAAATGAACCTGCAGTCTGCTGTAGATGTAATAGCCTGAATCCTTACCCTTTTCCCCTTGAGAGTCACTGTAAAATCCATCTTATATCATAGTCCAATTCAATAGGTGTACAAGACTTGAGCCAATCCCCACTAGAATGAGATCACACTGTTCATTCTGTAGCACCCTCAGCGAGTAAGTGAACTGATGTCCCTGCATTTCCCATTTGAAATCCTTCACACACTGGTTACTCACCATCTTTTGGCCATTAACTACCTTTACAAGCAAGGGTTTAGCTGAACTAAGTTGGCAACCTAACTGTTTGGCAGTCCCTTCCTGAATGAAACTCAGGTTGCTACTTGAATCAATTAGTATATGTAGTGTCTGCCCTTTTTGTTGTCCACACACCCTCATAGTGGTAATCCCATCCTCCCCTGAAATAGCATTGACTGACATCTGTACCTCATCCATGTTATCTGTAAAATCAGTGTTACCTCCATCCTTAGCTTGTAGGTAAGTTAACTTTTCCTCCTCAGTCATAATCATGTAACTAATTGTGTTTTTGCATCTGTGGCCTGGCATG
Organism: Phtheirospermum japonicum; assembly: GCA_014905375.1. NCBI lineage: Eukaryota > Viridiplantae > Streptophyta > Magnoliopsida > Lamiales > Orobanchaceae > Phtheirospermum > Phtheirospermum japonicum. The sequence goes on from BMAC01000243.1 coordinate 848,788, forward strand.
AACTTTTCATTACAATTATAACATAACCCTCTCTCTCTCCTAGATGCCATCTCACTTGAAGTCAAAAGTTTGGCAGGGGGTCTCTGGCTGTGGTTATTAGTTGCCTTCCCTTGTGTTGAAGAATTTGCACTCTTAGGGCTTGGTAAACTGGTATATCTGTTGTTCCCCTTCAACTTCCTTGTGATAGCTTCTAAGGTAATTAACTGATTTCTCCCCAAATCTATAGCCTGCTGCAGTGTAGTAGGTTCAAACATGGTAATGAAAGCCTGCACATCTTCAAATAATCCATTGATAAAACTACCTATAAAATACTCATCTGAATACCCTTGATTTGTCATCAACATACATGCCATGAGTTCTTCAAATTTTTCCACATATTCCATGTAAGAGCCTGTGTGTTTGAGTTTGTTAAATTCTGCACTGATTTTTGTTCCTTGAGTTGTTCAAACCTGGCTGAGATGATTTTTAAAAATTGTGCCCAAGACAAATCAGCCTGATTAACTCCAAAATTTTGGTACCATTGGGCTGCTTTGCCCTCAAAATGCATGGCAGCCAATGTAACTTTCTGAGTATCACTCATGAATGGTACCAATTTAAAATACCCATTACACTTCAGCATCCAAGACCTAGGTTGTGTCCAATCAAAATGGGGAAAATCAATCTTGGGTAGTGGGCCTGTGGTGTGATTACCTGTATACTTAATTTGTGGTTTAATCCTGGATGTATTTGATTTTCCAATTCTGTCACAGTGGATGAAAAAGGCTTGCCCAAAATCGACCCTCCTTCATCCTGGTTTTTTCCCCTGTCTGGATTCAAGCTCTTCATCTGGAGAGTGGCTAGGGTTGTAGTAAGGTGCTCCAATTTGCTGGTGAGATTCTGTGTCTGTTCATGTATAGCTGTTCTGATGTTTGAGATCTGGGCTTGTGTATCTGAATGAATATCTGTAATCTGCTCTTGTAGTTTAAGTTCTGAGGCTTCTCTTCTCTGTGATTCATTTTGCAGCACCTGATCAAGCCTTTTTTGAGCTTCCTGGAGATCTTTGAAATGAGTAACTTCTGCCATGACGAGGATCGTCTGCTCTGGTGCCATATGTTATGGGTTGACCAATTTTATATTTAATTGTAATATTCTGTAATTAATTTGTTGGAATTGCACTGTAATTGAAAGATGAAACATGGGAAAGAAGTAGACGAAAGATAGGTAGGAGGAGGAGATTAGAGAGAGAGAAGATTTTATGTAAATGCTTAATTAATTCCCAACATTGTTACATTGGTTTACATAGAGCAAATTGTGGTTGGACCACTTGATTGAAATGACAAAAACACCCATAGAATATGTAATAATTTGGGCTCCTCCCTACTTAATTAATTAAAGCAGCCCAAGCTCCTCATTCAGCCCATTAGTCATTTTCGGCCCAACATCTGTCCACCCATTCTTGACCCATTGACCGACCCGTGCCCGTTTCTTGGCCCGCTCCTTTCTTTTTCTCCTTCTTGTTCACAATCGATCCCAAAGATCGTATTTTTGCCCATCTGTTCCAAATTAGAGTTCTTCCTCCCTTCAATTTCTTCTTCTAGCTTTTCCACCCCCAATTTCATAACAGTTCCCCCCCTAGGTAGAATTGAAACCAATCAATTTTCGTTAATTTTTAGTAGAAATATGGAATAATAAAGATTGTGTCCACAAAGTCACCTTCTTAATTACCACTAGAAGACAAGATATTTTTATGAAATACTACAAATAATTATATAAATTATTAACTTTATGTTAATCCTAAATTCATAATTTTAAGACTGTCTCCTATTAAGATAGTAATAATATATAAATAATTTAGTAACATCAATAACCACCACCACCCCAACAGGCGGTGGCGATTTTCCCGGCGATCGCCCACCAGAAATTTTTTTTAGAGATTTTTTTTTCTTTTTTTGCTCAAAATTTCTCAAAACATAAAGTAAGAAACTTTTAAACATTAAGTTAGAGACTTTCAAACTTTTTCGAACATTAAGTAAGAATTTTTCTTACATTTTCAAACATAAATAAGAATCTTCACAATAAAGTAAGAACAATGTTTTAATTTGGTATAATGCAGGAAGAGTCGATTCAGTAATTACCAAGATGATAAAACTATGAGAAAACGTGGACACTTTTGCCCAAGGACTCCGAGAGCATGGTAAATAATCATAAATATATTTGTTATAATTACAAAGATACCCCTGAGGTTTTGCTTAATTACAAAAGTTTTAAGTTGTCGATACAATCTGGAAAAAAAATTTAACAAAGATCAAGGGGTTATTTCCGTATTTGTAATTCTAAAAATAATCGGGGTTTTTTATAATTACATAAATTTGGGGGTAGTTTTGTAATTAACCCATAAATCGTATCACTGTGTCAATTTATTGATATGGTAATATTATGAAACCTGCAGTGAGATTAGGGCCTAAGTTTAGCGTAGCGGTGAAAGGAAAACTGAGCCTGGGCACAAGAATCCTACAAACCGGTGGGGTGGAGAAACTTAGTGTAAAACCAAACATGCCCTAAGTGAAAATGCAAGAAATCCACTCATCTTAATTCCAATAAGAAGTGATGAATGAGCAAGAAAACATAGCTTGTTTTGCCCTCTTTCGAGTTGGACAAAAGTCAATACGGGACGTAAGTGCAGCAGGTGCTCCAGGTCATGACTTGACGGGAGGGGGGTTTCGTAGTTATCGGAGGTTCATTCGGGTTATTTTGTCATGGACATTGGCACTTGTCACTCTTTGAGGCAAAGTTGGCTTCTGCGGTGATGGTGATAGAGTTGACCCACTTGTGGGGTTGGAGTCAGACTCTTCGTTTGTTGTGGAGTCTTTCGTGAAACCTTTGGAGGTGCCAATTCCTTGGAGATGGTTAGGCTGTTTGCATCAAGCCCTTCACCAAATGAAGTTCAGAGTGTCTCACATCTTTTGGGAAGGTAACAAGTAAGCGGACAGTCTTACAGTACTTGGTCGTGTTTTCATTGGTTGCATGTTATTCCTTTGGAGCTTTGGTAGTTTAGTTGATGTTGATAGAACTGAGAATAAGTATTTAGATTGTCTTGCTAAATTATTTTGGTTAGATGTCCGGCTAGTGGCTAGTTTTTATCTTGATTTTTGCTATTCTCAAACGCACTAGTGCAGAAAAACTAAAGTGACGCTTCAAAATAGTCATTGATGGCGCTTTTGCACCTCCACTAATCCGAGCTACACTTAAAGCCAAACAAATACGGGTGGTGGTTCAAACCGCCACTAAAAATAAAGGCTGGTGGCGCTTGTCAACTTTGAAGCACCACCAAAAATCGAAAAATTAGGTTGCAAGCACCACTAAAAATTGAAGCGGGTGACGCTTATTAATTTGAAGCGTCACTACAAATTGAGCGGGTGGTTGTTAATTATAAGTGTCACTTAAAAGCGAAGCGGGTGGCGCTTCATACGTGGTAAACGTCACTAAGGATGACAATCCAGGCTCGGCCCGCAGGTTGACAAGATGGGTTCGGGTCTCATAGTACCCGACCCGATCCACCACATTGTCATCCCTAAGCATCTCCAATAATAAATTTGGGTGGCGCTTATTTGTATGGAACGCCACCAATAATTACTGAGCAATAACATCGGTTTCTTGAGGAACCGATGTCGTTGACGCAGAACATTAACATCAGTTTGAATATAACACATGTATATTCTAAAATAATAATTAAAATAAAGAATGTTCATTCTATTTTACATATTTTCATCCCAACCTATAAATATCAAACAATTGCAACTTAATTCATATTTCATGAAAATTAAAATTAATCAACATCAAATGTTAACAAAAGCATTCAATATACTTAAAAAGATATTTTACATTATAATTTTACAAGAAAAATATTTTTAAAAAAAAAACAAAACACACACACACAAACAATTAAGCAATACGTTTCACAAAATAGAATTGATATGATGTGACTGTTGCTATTCCCAAGATATCTCCTCCACCAATTGATATGATATGATATGATGTGAATAGAATAATTTCACAAAAACGAAAGTCACTTCTTCGTACTAGATACAAAATTCTTTTAACATCGCCTATTTGTACTGTTCCAACGTCAAAGACGAAGAACACGGTTATATTTGTGTGGCTCTTCTTGCATGCTCCACTCGGAGAGATGGTTACTATCACCATTGCTCTTAGAGTCTTCAGGGGGCATCAACATTGGCATCGGCATGGGCTTCCTTAGCAATCAAGGTCAACAGTATAATAAAGGTGAGGGTCCAAATAGCCTTCTTAACATCAACAAGCTCATAAGTCTTTCCCGGCTGTTTAACAATCACTAAGTAGTTAACAAAAGCAAGTTTGCTTCAAGCACACATGTGATGGGAAAACATACGGGAGTAAGAAACTTAATCAATATAATAAACTTAGTCATTTGTTAAAACAATACCTATAACCCAACGACCATCGCTACCAGGAGGATGCCAATCTCTCCAAACTGGCTGGACATACTAAAATGATAAACATGAGTAATGCATTCAAATACAGACCACTACACGGAAAAGGAGATGTAAAAAAATCCAAATTTTAATCCAAGAAATTACAAAAAACATTACAGATATATTGGTACCAAACAACTTGTCTGTAGCATAATGTGATCAAAGACGACAGATGCAGTGACCTACATGAGCTCAAATTAGAGGAAAAGAAAAGGAGAAAACACTAAACCATAAATCTTATTAGGTGCCAATTTTCATGATATACAGTAGTTGACATAAAATCAATCTATATCTGTAACTATAATACTATTAGAAGTAAGACAGCTATGCAAGTTTTCTGGAAATGTGAACGAAAAAATAGTTTAATAATGTTTGCCTTATTTATTTATTAAAAAAATATCATTAAAATCATCAATCCATTTATGATTTCTTATTGTTCTTATTTTGATATCAATTGGTTGACATTCGAAAAGTACGAACAATAACAGTAAATAATGTTGTCAATAACAAAGAACTTTTATGTACTTATTTCGCTTTATATAATTTGAAATGCAATAAAAATATTGCAATATATTGCAATCGATTCATATTTAATTATACATCAATATTTAACTTATTAATTACTTTTTTTTTTATTTTTTAAAAGCCTGAAGTAAGAGAACAATGCCTTACTTCTAAATACTTTGTTACTAAAAGTATTTTTCAGGAAAACAGAAATTTTAAAGAAATTGAGGCTTGTGAAATTCACAATTCCCTTAAAATGAATTCGCTCCGTATAAAGCGTTTGTTTCACAGGATACAATGAAAGTAACCGAATTTGAATTCCGGCGAACTGAGAACAAAATCCTGGAAATGAATACGAAAATTTGCTACTATATTTATAGGCTGAAGAGGAGCCTCTTCAACTTATTGTCTAGGTTCATTCTGCATGTAACTGAAGGGAGTTACAAATGAATTGAAAGCAAAATTCAATTCTACTGTTTCAAGTTCAAATTTTAAAAGTTGCAGCAAAATTAAGTGTTAAAATAATTTTTGAAAATAAATAATAAATAATTTATTCCAGAAAATCGCAAAACTTGAGCTTTACTAATAAGCTCAATTTCGGTCCGGCATTCGTATACGCAGGTCACGCTTGCACACGAGTCCATGGTTCGGACTACGAATCGGACCGTGAGTTGCACCTTCCCCCACCCCCACTGCACGGGCACGTAGAGAGAGCATTTATGTTTATTAGAGGAACCTACCTCTTACCAAAAAATTGATACTTTATAAGCTAGCCCATTTATCTTGTTTTTAATATATGGGACAAGCCACTTTGAAAATGAGAAAACTTATTTCAACAGTAACACTTTGGGTTTTAATATCTTTATCTTCCAAAAACCATTTTGGCCAAATAAATATATATCATTTCGATGTTCTCACAACATAAAACACGATTCCACATTCTAAAATGTCATTCGACAAACTTGATAAAAGAAATTGGTGTGTAAAGTTCACCAATATTCCTTCATATTTATTCATTTTTTCCAACAATCCCCCACATGAAGGAAATTGACAATATTTCATATTTAAATCCATCAGCCGAAACTTGCATAGGATAGATAGGTGTTACCCTTTGATCCTTCACTTGTAGAAGCACATGTACTTTACTAACTAACCAGTAGAACGCGATGTCTTTGAACTGTTCTGCCATTGATGTAAATGATCATATACTGCACACAAGACTCTTCTTAACTTATTTCAGTTCTCATAGTTATGTTCATAATGCCTTGAACATACGCTTGGTTCTGCGAGAGGTTCTAAGAATTGAGCCTCACACAATTATCTTCGAAGTGGCCCACTTCTCTCTCACATAGGTGATTTTCGTTCGAAGTAGACTACTCCACTCTGTTTAGCGCACTGAAGAAAAATCATTAAAAGCAAAAGGCTAATCCATCCTCCACATATTTCACTATCAAAGAATGGGTAAGGAAATAATATTTCCCATAGTGATTCTATTATTCTTTTTACAATTAGGTTGTCCCTTTGAACCTAGATCTTGGGATCTCTAGTCAACTAGGTTGGTGATTCGAACTTTTCCGCACCTATTTTTGTTTAAAGTTGTCAATTTTAAAAAGTTCGCCCGCAAGAGTACGGGATCACTTGTAGATGAGAAAGTTGACTCGTGTCGATCTCAAAAGAAAGCTAAATTCGCAAGTTCCTCTTGTGTTTGTTTTCACGAGTAAGAAAATAATAAAAATAAATAATCTAAACACTTAAAATTAAGGAGTTGGTTTGAACGATGAACAATAAAAATTAAGGGTTTTGAAAATTTTAAGAAAATAAGGGTTCTAGAACTTCAAATCGTCTCCACAACCTCTTGAAAAGTCTCAATTGATGGTTCACAAAGATTTTAGGCTCTAGATCCATAAGATCTAGCCAACATACTTCATCAATCTCAACATCACAATCAACCAACATATTCAAGATCACAATTCATCATACAAGTTTTGGGGGGGGGGGGGGGGGGTGGGGTTGAAGATCAATTATACTAAATTAAAATATCAAATAGCATGAACGAAACCAATAACGTAGACGAAATCAATAGCATAGAAATCATAAACGGAACTCAAATATCGTAAACGAAACTTAAATAGCATCAAATAACATTAACGGAATCTAAATAGCAGAAATAAAATTTAGTATCATGAACGCATAGAAAAAATTAAATCTCAAATAACCAAGCATGAATTAAGTAAACTAAATTAAGTAAAGGAAAATTGAAAGCTTACTAATTAACGGAGAAAGTAACGTCGTCCAATCGAAGAAATCCGCGAATTAAAACTAAAGAACTATTCTACTTAATCTAAAAACTATAAATTTAAAACTAAGAAATATGGAGAAGATGGAGAAGAGTATCAAGAGAAAAAGAGGAAAAACTAGGGTTCGTCAGGCCCTAGGAGTCCCAAAATCGTGTGTTCTACTTCCAAGAAGTATGGGAAGGTATATATAGGTGTACAAAGACTTGGGGCAGAAGTTAGGGTTAAAAAATACGTTTCTGGGTCGCTAATGGTATGCCTAGCGGTTATAGTGCCCGCTGGGTCTCTCTGCTGCGCAGTCAACACTGGGTAACCCAGTGTCCATCAACATACCCAATGTCAGTTTTAATACTTCAAATCGAGACCCATTTTCGCTAAAACTCCACTTGTAGGCCCACCTTTGATTATGTCCAAATCAGATTCCTTCAAAATACCTAAAATAAATATAAAATTAATTAATTATGATTAAAATACGATAAAATAAGTTGGAGATAAGAAAATGCAAAAATATGCTCAATCTAATCCAACTTTTACCGAAATAAAAAATAAAAATAAGCTAAACTACTAATTAAAATTAAGACAAATTTGTGCTAATCAAATACCCCACGCTTAATTGATTCACAAACGATAAATTCAAAGAATAAGAAGAATGAAAATGCGTCCAAGTAATGAGTCATGTCGTGCTACATAGATAATTTTGAAAATATAGATAAATGTAACGCAACCTCAAACGCTCGACCATTATTACATTGTCGCTTCATAAATAAATCATGCGTCCTCTCAAAGGGTAATATATATGAACGCTCAAAGCACTCGAGAATTTTTATGGGGATGTGATTACACTCAGATCATCAAAATACAAGTACAATAAGCAAGAACTGAAAATCAAGAACTTCTCCATCGCATTTAAGTGTGTAACTAACAAAGAATCGGACAAGGTCTTTGCGGGTTGTAATGTAGGCTCTTTGGACGGGTATGGAATATATAAGTCGTGTGGCTAACTCACGATCTAACGTGATCAATAACTCACTCAACTATTCTAATCACGAAGCAAGGTGCTTAACCTCATTCAAAAGAAAAACCTCACTAAACACTCATAACATAGCCTTTATTTTTAGGCTATTTCTCAACTCGCAACCCAAAAACCATATTTCGCTCGAACCACTTAAACAAAATAGAAGCTCATAATATGCTTCCTTTTCAAACTCAACTCATCGCCTTTTATACATTAGGCGTCATAAGAAATTCAACACTAAACACAAGCCTTTATAGGCGTAGGAAACTACTCAACTAGAATCACCAAGATTCACCATCCTTCATTTTTTTTTAAATCCCCCTTTCATTCTTTTTTATGGGGTTTTCTTTTTTTTTTCTTTTTTTTGAAGGATGGTGATCCTTTATTACAACTTTTTCATAAATCCCTAATAAAATCTCCAAAATACAAATAACCAATAAAATTAACTACCTCCTACCCCACGCTTTAAATGATCGTAGGAGTCGACTAAAAATACTCATGGCTATAGGAAATGGATATTTGGCTATGATTGGCTCATTCAGAATTTATAGTGGCTAAAATATATGGATATGGGCGGAATAGGGTTTTTCTCTGTGCCTTAACGTCATGTTTAAAGCTAACTACACACAGCGATTTCAAAAAGATCTCAAAACAGAACTCGCTCAAGTACATGTAATGACGATAAACACACATGCTACTCACTGGCTTTTGCACGAAAAGTCTTGAATTGACGCTACTTTTCGGGTTTTGCGAAATCATTTGCGTCCAAGTACCATTTTACAATATATAAATAACAATTTTGAAAATTTTTATGCACTTATACACGCTCAAAGACAAGAACCTCAAATCACACATAGTCAACTTTGACAGGTAAGCCAAACAAACATAATTCAGCGCGGGAATAGCAGTTAATCACGTAAAATACTATCTACTACAAATCACAATTTTTATAAATTGCACAATTATAAAACACAAATCATACCCAACCATCCTCTCCCTCTAAAAATCCGGCAATCTTCTGAGTGCCATAAATATATATAAAAGTAAATCAAAAGAGGAAAGGAGTAAGAAAGCGTCCCTGAAAATTAAATAGGCGAGCTGCTCCAAATAGTGTTGTGCAATCATCCTTCGTCTTGAATCTCGTGATTGGAAATGTCTTGATTAACAACCTTGTAGAAAAAAATTTCAGCTCGGATTTCCGCACAGTTTCGGAGATTTGACCACGCTAGATGTTGCCTTAGCGGTAAGGACAACCGCTAGGTCAACCGTTAAGTTCTCTGTGCAACGGTAGCGATAAGAATAACGGTCATTGCCACCACTAAGTATATCGTTAGCCCCTCTGTTACTACCTAGCAGCCTGTTTAGCGGTACATGTCATCGTTACTCGCCTGGACTGCTAACAGTAATGCTAGCGGTAAAGGGGTCACCGCTAGGTCCCAGTTTTGGCGATTTTCTCAAAATTTCCTGCACATCAACATAACACAAACTTTCCACAGCATAGACACAACTAATAAAAGAAAATAAAGAAAAATAAAAATAAAAGCTAAGGAAAGAAAGAAATCAAACGCTTGGGTTGCCTCACAAGAAGCGCTTGTTTAACGTCGAAAGCTCGACGCCTTCTACGAACGATGTTATCCCGGACCCAAATACAAATGACGATCGTGCCAAGCCTTAGTGTTCTCCAATAGTAGGAATTGACGATTAAAATCTCCAAGTCCTCAAGTCGCTTTGGAGGTCAAAAAATCGAGTAATCGATTACTACGAACACATCAAAAATCAATCGGGGCACGGGGCGATCATCGACTTTGGGAAAAATTAAGAAGTCCGCCGCACAAACGTCAAACCCTTTGAACATCCCTAACTCCTTTACTTCATTGATATCCCCCTCAATAACTTGAGAAATATTTAAATCTATATTCGGGCATAGGGGAGGGGGATTGGAATTCTTCCCAACTAACACGTCCACCACCTCCATCTGAATATCGATCAAAGCATCGGGTAGCACAGTATGAGGCTCAATAATCTCATCACCCTCCAATAATTCTTCCACTGCTTCAAAAGTAAAATTCAACAAAGGTTCGGGTGGAATGAATTGGGGTTCAATAACCTCACCCTTTTTCTAACTTGGGCTCCGCAACACCTCCATTCTCATTGAGCTCGGGTAGGCTCGAATCTTCAACGTCGTGTGGGTTCTCCAATGGCAACACCTCCTCATCATCATCCATGAAATCCTCAAAAAGCGCAAGAGGGCGATCTCCACCATATCTCCAATCTTATCCTCCGTACACATATCTCCAAAATTTGGCTCCATCTCATTATCCGCATAAAAATCGAGAGAACTCGAATTCGTAAGATCCACATTAAGATCCAACGGAAATATCTCCTCATTCTCGTCTAAGTTCTCATTGATTAGCATAGGGGAAGCGATTTCAACCAATTTCTCAATATCCTCCTCCTCACACGTATATCCCAAATGATCGTTCAAGCTCAAATCCTCAACATCCAAGGTGGGATCAATCACATCAAAAATTGGCATCTCTGGTTGACTTGGAGGTTCGTCCATCTCATCCGACCTTTTTGCTAAAGAAGTCATTATATGACCAAGCATTGTCTCGCAATTCTCCACAGTCTTAGATAAGTCTTGCTTCCACGCCTTTAACTCCTCGTCCGAATCATCTGGAATAGATGGGGTGTATTCTCCATAGCTCGGGTAGTAGGAAATTGAGTTGGGAAAGGCATAAGGGTTGTAGCTCGTATAATTTTGAATGGCGATAACTTCCTCATGTGGTTCTTCGTAAAATATCACTGTGCATGCATTCGCCAAATGTCCTTGGGCTCCACAACGATCACATACTTCATTAGGTAAGTAGAACGCCCACATGAACCGATCGTGTACTTCCTCCCACGTTTGCAAGGAATTAGGCTCTAATTTTCCCAACCATCTCTTTGCCCGATCCTTTAGTGTGAAAGGGAAAAGTTGCATCCTTACTTGATCTCTAGTAAGCGAGAGAAGAGGGGAATCCTGAATGATGTCCTCGTACTTTTGAATGAATTTTAGCGGATCTTCGCTCCGAAGCCCATGAAAAACCGGGAGGTACTTTTGGTCGTACTCGTCAGGATAGTAATTCCGCATTGCGATGCTTAATAGAATGGTCGGTCGAAAGCCACGCCAATCGGACATTATACTGTATTCAGACATTCTCCTTTTTATTATTATTTTTTTTATTTTTTTTTATTTTTTTTATTTCTTGGGATCGTTGAACCTAGGTTTCGAGAGATGTACCTTGAATACACAACACTCAACGCACAAGATTAAACGTACCAGCGGAAAATAACAAAAAGAAAAATCACAAATAAAATACTAAAGATAAACGAAACAAATTAAAACACAAATAAAGTTCACGAGGAGCAATCACAAAAACCACAACCTTTAGCCTTCCCCGGCAACGGCGCCAAAATTTTGATTCGAACTTTTCCGCACCTATTTTTATTTAAAGTTGTCAATTTAGAAAAGTTCGCCCGCAAGAGTACGGGATCACTTGTAGGTGGGTAAGTTGACTCGTGTCGATCTCAAAGGAAAGCTAGATTCGGAAGTTCCTCTTGTATTTGTTTTAACGAGTAAGAAAATAATAAAAATAAATAATCGAAACACTTAAAATTAAGGAGTTGGTTTGAACGAAGAACAATAAAAATTAAGGGTTTTTAAGAGTTTAAGAAAACAAGGGTTCTAGAGGTTCGAATCGTCTTCACAACCTCTTGGGAAAATAATTGATGGTTCACAACGATTCTAGGCTCTGGACCCATAAGATCTAGCCAACAAACTTCATCAATCTCAACATCACAATCAACCAACATATCCAAGATCACAATTCATCATACAAGTTTGGGGGGGGGGGTGTTTGAAGATCAATTATACTAAATTAAAATATCAAATAGCATGAACGAAACCAATAACGTAGACGAAATCAATAGCATATAAATCATAAACGGAACTCAAATATTGTAAACGAAACTTAAATAGCATCAAATAACATTAACGGAATCTAAATAGTAGAAACAAAATTTAGTATCATGAACGCATAGAAAAAATTAAATCTCAAATAACCAAGCATGAATTAAGTAAACTAAATTAAGAAAAGGAAAATTGAAAGTTTACTAATTAACGGAGAAAGTAACGTCGTCCAATCGAAGAAATCCGCGAATTAAAACTAAAGAACTATTCTACTTAATCTAAAAACTATAAATTTAAAACTAAGAAATATGGAGAAGATGGAGAAGAGTATCAAGAAAAAAGGAAAACCTAGGGTTTGTCAGGATCTAGGAGTCCCAAAATCGTTTGTTCTACTTCCAAGAAGTATGGGAAGGTATATATAGGTGTACAAAGACTTGGGGCACAAGTTAGGGTTAAAAAATGCGTTTCTGGGCCGCTAACGGTATGCCTAGCGGTTATAGTGACCGCTAGGTCTCTCTGCTACGCAGTCAACTTTGGGTAACCCAGTGTCCATCAGCATACCCAGTATCAGCTTTAATACTTCAAATCGAGACCCATTTTCACTAAAACTACACTTGTAGGCCCACCCTTGATTATGTCCAAACCGATTTTCTTCGAAATACCTAAAATAAACATAAAATTGATTAATTATGATTAATATACGATAAGTTGGAGATAAGAAAATACAAAAAATGCTCAATCTATCCAACTTTCACCGAAATCAACAATAAAAACGAGCTAAAATACTAACTAAAATAAATACAAATTTGTGTTAATCAGTTGGGTTTCCATTGTATCAACTCATTTTCAGAGGCTTTAATCTCATTCCTCTTGTTGTTTTTGCAACTAACTCTCTATTTAACCCTTCGGTTAGCAGATCTGCAAGGTTATCCTTTGAATTCTCGTAGTCAATAGAGATAGCTCCAGTTGAGAGTAAATGTCTAATGGCATTATGTCTTTGACGAATATGTCTAGACTTACCATTATACATTTTACTTTTTGCTCTACCAATAGCTGATTGGCTATCGCAAAGAATGCCTATTGCTGGCCCAGGCTTAAGCCATCTCGAAATATCTTCTAAGAATTGACGTAACCATTTAACCTCTTCACCACATTTTTCTAAGGCTATAAACTCAGACTCCATAGTGGATCTGGCTATTATGGTCTGTTTAGAGAATTTCCATGATACGGTTTCACCTCCCAAGAGGAATACATATCCACTTTTAGACCTAGAGTCTTTGATATCTGATATCCAGTTGGCATTTGTATATCCCTATAGAACAGTTGGATATTTTCAAGTATCCCATTCTAGTGTTTCACTCCTGGATTACTAGTATATTTCAAGTATCTGAGTGGTCTCACTATCCTATTCCAGTGTTTGACTACTAGATTACTAGTATATCTACTCAGTCTGCTCACTGCATAGGCGATGTCTAGTCTTGTAAAACTCATCAGGTACATCAGACTCCCTATTACTCTTAAGTATTCTACATGAAAAAACTTTCACCCCTGTTTTCGATAAATGTTGATTTGTATCTATCGGGGTCCTAGCATGAGACCAATCTTCCTTGTTAAATTTCTCAAGGATTTTATCTACATAATGAGATTGGCTCAACACGATCCCTTGTGATGTTCTATGGATTCTAATTCCAAGTATTACATCATCTAAGCCCATATCCTTCATGTCAAATCTCGAATTTAAAATGTCTTTTGTGGATTTAACAATTTTATCATTGCTCCCAACAATAAGCATATCATCTACATAAAGACATAAGTAAATATATCCTAATTCATTGTGTTTAACGTAGACGCATTTATCACATTCATTGATTTTAAATTCACACTCCATCATGGCATTATCAAACTTCTCATGCCTATTGTTTGGAGCTTGCTTTAAGCCATACAATGACTTAACCAATTTTCAAACCTTATTCTTTTTCCCTGAAGCTGAGAACCCTTTAGGTTTCTCCATGTAGATTTCTTCTTCTAAATCTCCATGTTTGAAAGAGGTTTTTACATCCATTTGATGTATTTCCAGATTTCTCAAAGCAGCTATAGCAACAATCATCCTGATGGATGTTATTCTAGTTACTGGGGTGTTGAGAATAATATTCTCGGCAATTTTCCATTTTGTGTGTTTGCCTTTCTTGGACTTTATTTTATATAGGAGTCTATATTTATTTCCTAAAAGGTAGTTTAGGATTATATTTAGTTTCCTTATTTTTAGCTTAACTTGTTTATCAAGACTAGGAGTCTGGATTATTTAATGGAATTGGACAACGCAAATGAACCACGGGTTTTGGAAGGAACGCAAGACATTTTCTGAAGAAGCAGAACACAAGCATAAGACCTACTTGGAGCTACAATTCAGAATCAAGCGATCTTCAACGTTGCGTAACCAACCGAGGAGATCAGATCAATCGTAGAAACAAGTATTTATGTATCAAGTGTTGATGCATTTGTTTTTCATATATTACTTAAACATTTTGTAATTGATCTTAAACGATTAAGTAATATTGTTTCGGGTTTGTATACCCATGTTCGTAAGTACGTTTACTTAAGGACTAAAAGTTTAATAAGTGTGTTCATTTTGTCTTATTCCGTTACTAATTCAATACTTCTCGGTTTGGTGTTATTACTGGTGTTACTTAATATTAGTCATAACATCTCCTGTGTTATAAGTTTACAATTTCAAACTGGTTGATGTTAAGACTGGTCCTATTTATCACGAGACTTAACATCACTTTTAAAAATCATAGGTCTACAAAATTACAATTGGTATCAGAGCAGGGTACTTTACATTAAGTATTTAGATCCTTATTTTTGTAGATTCATTGACCTATGGACGCTCAAGGGAATCCGTGGCCTCCTATCCTCAACGGAGAGAATTACTCTCTCTGGAAGCAGAGGATGTGGTGGCATATCAAGAATATCGATGGAGAACCATTCTAGTTGGATGGGAGAAACCACGAGTTATTGATGTTAATGGAGAAAATTTCCCCAAGAAAGATATAGACTGGACCGCTGATGAAATAGCAGATTCAAACTTGAACTCCAAGTGCATCAACACCGTTTGTGGATATGTTGACTCAAACTACTACAAAGTGATTAATTGAATGTAATCATTCATCTGGAATCAGTTATCACAAGGAAAGACTCATAGAACGAGTGAAGGCCGATTTGAAGAAGACTCGGAATACTCTCTCTCAAACCTCAACAAGGGAACATCAAAGCCAGATGAAATTCTGAGGATGTCATTCCTAGAGTCCTCGAAACATGGGATTGGCTACAAACCTAAACAACAAGTGCAACAAACTGACCAGAAACTGAAGACAACCAAGCATCACAAAAGGAGAAGAAGACAATATGTTTGTCATCATTGTGGTGATCCTGGTCATATTCGCCCATTCTGCTGGAAGAAAGTAGGCAAGAAAAGTCAATTTCAGAGGACAAGGCAACATTCTGTGTCTCATGACAGTTTCCATGATTCCATCATCAGAGTCAATAGCAAATTTAAACATGTCTGGGTGAAGAAGGATGAGATCAAATATAACATGATCTATACCTCTCAGAGATCTCACATTCCAGGAGCATGGTATTTTGACAGTGGATGCTCCAAGCACATGACCAGTTCTGAAGACCTTCTCTCGAATATCGTGAAATTCCAAGGTGGAAAAGTGAAATATGATGGAGGTGAAAAATGTCAGATTATTGGACAATGAACTCTCCATGTTCCAGGAATTGTAAAATTAAAAAACGTGTTACTTGTTGAAGGACTGACGGCTAACTTGATCAGCATCAGTCAGTTGTGTGATGGAGGCTTTAGTGTTAAGTTCGGGAAAAGTGTGAAGTCTATGATGAAGGAGATGTTTGCATTCTCATTGGCCAAAGAACCTCAGATAACTGCTATCAAATAAATGGTGATGTATTCTGCAAGCTATCTCAATTGAGCGATGCCGAGGTATGGCATCAAAAGCTTGGACACGTCAACTACAAGATGTTGGAAAGGTTGGTGAAGAATGAAGCTGTAAATTGTCTACCGAAGCTTAAAATGAAGATCATTTCAGTTTGTGAAGCATGCCAAAAGGGGAAACAAGTTAGGGTACCGCACCCACATGTTCAAAGTCTCACCACTTCAAATTTCTTTGAGCTCATGTACATGAACCTCATGGGACCACTGGAGGTGGAAAGCCTTGGAGGTAAACGGTATGTTCTGGTTGTAGTTGATGATTTTTCTAGATTTACTTGGGTTGAGTTTTTAAGAAAAAAATCTGAAGCTTTTCAAAATTTTAAAAAACTTGCAAAAAGAATTGTGTGTGCATTTTGGTTTGAATATAGGAAGGATCAGGTCTGATCACGGAAAAGAATTTAAAAATGAGGCTTTCTTAAACTATTATTCAAACGAAGGAATAACTCATGAGTTTTCTTCTCCCATTACCCCCCAACAGAATGGTATAGTCGAAAGAAAGTATAGATCTCTTGCTGAGATGACTAGAACCATGCTTATTTCTAATGGAATTGCGAAACGGTTTTAGGTAGAAGCAATGAATATTTCTTGCCACACAATCAATAGGGTGTATTTCAGACCCGGGTCACATGTTACACCCTACGAATTATTGTTGGGAAAAAAGCCTAATTTAAGTTATTTCCATGTCTTTGGGTGTGTTTGCTATGTTTTGAATGATAGGATGCATCTTTCTAAACTGGACTCAAAAAGTGATCAATGTATTTTCATGGGATATTCCCAAAACAGTCATGCTTACATATTGTTTAACCTTAGAACACGTTGCATGATGGAGTCTGTCAATGTGAAGTTTGATGACCTTATTTGTGGTGTTAAACCTGTTGAGGACAATGGTATGGTGTATGATCAGACTCCTCAATATATTGTGGATGGATTACATGATAATGCAGGTACAGAGACTAACGTTGCAGGTAATGATGGGTCTGGTGACATGTCACCAAACCTAACACCAACTCCTGAATGAGCAGACAATGTTGGAACTGAGCACCCGTCACCAGTCTTAACACCAATTCCAGAAGCTCCTAAATCAGATTCAGACTCAGATGAGGACAACCCGAATACTCAAATTGACCCGTATCAGAGGGACATTCATTCATGAATTTAAAGGAATCATCCAATAGGTTAGATCATTGGAGATCTTGATGAGAGAAGCACAAGGAAACGACAGATAAATTTCAAAAAAATGGTAAGATATGTCTGTCTGTCACCTAACTACTCTCAAATTCGGGAGTCTTTGTTCCTTGCAACTACAGAACCAAAGCATGTGTAAGAGGCTTTGAAGAACGAGTTCTGGATCAAAGCCATGCGGGAAGAGTTGGACCTATTTGACAAGAACGATGTTTGGGACTTAGTTCCACGCCTGCAAATACCCATGTCACTGGCACTAAGTGGGTTCTCAATAACAAAACCGATGAAGCAGGAAACATTGTTAGAAATAAGGGAAGTCTAGTTGCATAAAGATATACTCAGATTAAGGGGATTGATTTTGACGAGACATTTGCACCCGTTGCACGTATAGAATCGATAAGACTCCTCGTTGCTGTTGCTTGTCATTTGAAAATATCACTACATCAAATGGACATTAAGAGTGCTTTCTTGAATAGTGTTTTGAGTGAAGAAGTATATGTTGAGAAACCTAAAGGGTTTGTAGATCCTCACAAACCCATTTTTTTTTTAAATTAAAAAATGAGTTGTACGGTTTAAAACAAGCTCCAAGAGCTTGGTACGAGAGGTTGAATCAATATTTACTGTTTTTAAACTTTAGACGAGGTGTAGTTGGTAAAACCTTGTTTCTCCGCAAATCCAACAAGCACATTCTTATAGTTCAAATTTATGTAGATGATATTGTTTTTAGATCCACTAGTGAACAGATGGTGAAGGATTTCATAGCTTGGATGTCAGATACATTCGAAATGAGCATGGAAGGTAACTTTTCGTATTTTCTTGGTTTGCAAATTAAGCAGCTTGACGATGGTATTTTTCTTTCTCAAACCAAATATGCTAAAAATCTCGTAAAAAAATTTGGGTTAAAGAATGATAAGCATAAGAAAACACCAATGGGTAAAACCAAGAAACTGTCGATAGACGATGTTGGGGTCAATGTTGATACACCGTTTACAGGAGTATGATAGGAAGTCTCCTATATTTAACTGTTGGCTGGCCTAATATAATGTACAGTGTATGTCTTTGTGCTAGGTACCAATCAAACCCCAAGGAGTCACATTTAAAAGCTGTAAAAAGAATAATCAAATATGTGGCTGGTATAAGTGATCTAGGGATATGGTATAACAAAGATACTTGTACTGAACTTGTTGGTTACACTGATTCGGACTGGGCAGGTGATGTCGTGGATAGGAAGAGTGCCACTGTAGGCTGTTTCTTCTTAGGTAGTAACTTGGTCTCGTGGTACAGTAAGAAACAAGATCATATACCCCTCTCTACAGTAGAAGCTGAATATATCGCAGTTGGATGTGCGTGTACACAACTTTTGTGGATGAACCAGATGATTGAAGACTACGGTCTCCATAGTAGTATTCTGACCGTACTTTGTGAAAACATGAGTGCCATAGATATCTTAAAAAATCCCGTTCAGCACTCTCGTATAAAACACATTGACATCAGGTATCATTTTATCCTAGACTTGGTTGAGAGGAAAATAGTAAGTCTTGATCATGTAGGGACGGACGATCAACGAGCTGACATCTTCACAAAGACATTAGATTTGGAGACCTTCTCTCATTTGAGAAGAGATCTCGTGCTGTAATAAAAGTGATGAATAAAAGAACAACCTCTTGAATTAGGTGATTGTGAGTCTTTCCCGCAGAAACCAGTTTTCTCCCAGGTCCAAAAATAAGGGGTGTTAAAAGCATTTGCTAAAATAATCTCTCAAATCTGTAAAAATATGAAGAAGGTCTAGATTAAAAGAAATCCAATCTGTAAATCTCACCTCATTGAGCGATTTTGACGTAGTCATTAACTTGGGTTAAGGGGTATGTTTTCATTAACTTCACCTGAAGTAATGTTGGTTGCAATGTCATTAGTCATGAAAAGCAACACTGATCAAGCCACTGAGATCATTAGGTGTTTTTAATTTTTTTAGGTCATATATTTTAGGCATCGATTAAGACATTCATACTATGTGAAGATGTCAAATTGTTATGTGTTTTGTCACTTGTGCTTACTTCTTTCTTTGAATTCTCTCAATTTTGTTGAGGGTCTTGTTAACCGGTTATTTCAGTGGTGTTAACATCGGAGAGCTTAATAGGTAATACAAAGTTAACGTGGCAGGAGTTTTTTCACCCTGTACATATTTTTACGACTATGGTGATGGTTCTAAATTCCAGCTCTAATTCAGTCTTATGCAATTGTAGAGACGTGTGATTTGTTTTGGTTTTTTGGTTGATTCAGTGGAGATAATGTGTCCTAAATTAAGGGGAGTGGATTTTTGGATGGAAAGAAAATCTGTGTAGGTTAAAATAGGATATTCGGTAAATTAGGGTTTATAACCTTACCTTTCTCTCTCCTACTACAACGGTCATTTTTTGTTGTTTAAGAGTCCGAATTATTACCGTTTTTTATCTCACTTTTCTTTAATCATTCTGCAATTAAAACTCAATAACTCTCCACTTCTTCTTCGTCTCTCTCGAGTTGCTTCTATTTTTTTCTGTTTTCTCTTTGAAATTTGCAACAGGATGTCTTCTCCGAGCAGAATTCCCGTGCTCCCTTCCGGCGTACAGAACCCGTCCGGTGTCCAGGCACTGGTAAATCTTCCGAGATTAGGTGGCCTGGATATCCGTGAAGAAATTGGTGCCACCTTCCCCCAATACCCGTCACCGGTTGTAACACCGCCTGTCGGTTCGCCGCCTTTCCTATCTCAGGATGTTGTTCAGATTCCAGTGCCTGCTGACGCCAACCCAAAGGCGTAGGTCTTTCCTGGTTAGGCCGGGAATGAAATTGACTTCGACAACCCACCAGAACTGCCGCTTATTACGGAAATTTTTGGGTGTGTAGGTGATCCTACCTTGAAAAGGTCCCGGCGACTGCGTAACATCTCACCAGGCGTGGTGCCGGCGGCAGTTCCAAAAGGTCAGGCAGGACCACAGCGTGTTGTGTCGCTCAAGCACATGAACCTATCCGAGGACATCATGGTCATTATGGACTCGGATGATGAGGAGTTTGTGCCCTCTGCCCCAGTTGCTGGCCAAGCGACCTCCCCTGCTCCTCGCGTGGCGCCACCGGTGACTCGCCGCCGGAAGGAGGCTGTCAAGATTGCTGACAAGAAGAAGCCTCCTCCGCATATCAAAGTGTCGTCCAGTTCAACTGAGACTGAGTATTCAACTGCTCCGTATGAGATTGATGATTTTTTCACTGGAGAGGTTTCCAGTTCCTCCAAGCCTACTGAAGCCACACCTGCTACCATTCCTGTTCCTGTGGTTCACACTGGCGCTGAACCCGAGTTTGGGTTCGAGTTTTCACCTGATCCATCTGACGAGATTTTTATCTGAGATATCCTAGCACCCAAGAAGGCTACAAAGAGAAAGGTTAAGAACCCTAAGTCTACTATCACCCAGAAAGAGGATGTTAGGACCGGTGATTTGTCACCAAAGCCAACATCACCCGTTGCTGATCCAGTTCCATCCACTGATGCTAATTCTAACTCTGCTTCTTCTGGCGTTGCACCAATCCCATCTGCTGCCTCAGACCACTCTGATGAAGCTCCATCTCAGGCCATTGAAATTGAGGACATGGAGTCATTCTCTCTCAAGTTCCTGACAAGCAAAGCCGAGGAGTTGTCCTCAGAATATCAAAACCAGGGCTTAATTGCTGAATGTCGAGTCCCAGTTGATCTCTTTGAAAGGCAAAATCTGATTGCTTTCTTTAAGAACCGAGGTATGTTATCGAGTGTCACTACTGCCATGCCATTTGTTCATGTTGTTGTCTTGGAGTTGTATGCGAATTTGTTACCTTCTGTTGCCAATCCCAAATCTGTGAACTATGGGAAAGTGTTTTTGCGTGGGAAAGTATTTTCCTTCACTCTGGACTTGATAAATGAATTGTTTGGTACTGAGGCGTACCATGGTGACTCAATGGTTGATGACATGAATGAGGTCATTTTGTTTTTATCTGGTGGATTGGTGAACAAGTGGCGGGAATAGTTGCCCAGCACACGTCTGTCCTCCCTTTACTCGGTCCTGCATAAGATAGCCATTTTCAATTGGGTACCTTTGAAGAATGCGACCTTTCTGACTTGCCCTCAAGCTCAATTCCTGTTTAGACTTGGTCGGGGTATCAAGTTCCATCTTGGGCAACAGGTCTTTGACGTTATAACCAGGTTTGCCACCTCCAAGAATGTTTCTTCTCTTTGTTTTCCCTCTCTTATTTATAACATCCTGGAGAACCAAGGGCTTACTCCATATGAGGATGATGCTCTTACTGGGGAGGCTGAGTGATTCACCCTTCATAACCAACACTTGGATGGGGCCCGTGTCTTGATCTTCCCTGGCAGGCGCTCGTGCAGGGTGGTGTTACGCCTGGTGACAGTTCTGGCATTCCCAACACCAGTTCCAACATGGTCAAACTCCTGCTCAGGTTGTGCGTGCTCGGCTTGCCTTGATAGACAATCAAATTACCCAGCTTCAGGCCGTGCGGGGTTCTTGGTATGAGGCCCTTTTGCTTTCTGAACAAGGGGGAGAAGATGAGGAGGAGGATGAGGGTATTAAGACTGACGAGGCTGCCGAGGATACTGATGGACAAGCTGCCGAGGTGTTGGCCAGCTTAAGCAAGAGGAGGAAAAAGATCTTGTCAAGGAATAAGAAACTAAAGAAAATGAAGAAGCTACTGCGGAAGAGGAAGACTGATGAAGGGACATCGACGTCTTCCCGTCGATCTAATAGAGCTCGTGGACTTTGAGTGATCATGACTCTCTTAGCTTCTTCTTATTTTTGGTTGCTGCAAAAGCAATTTTATTTGTGTTGGTTTGTTTAAACAAAGTTTTGTTTTGGGGGAGTTGTTGAGCTCAGGGGGAGTTTTTGTTATGTCTTGCTTTCTTCATTTGTGTTGTGTCCAAAAAGGCAAAAGGGGGAGATTGTTGAGAATAATATTCTCGACAATTTTCCATTTTTTGTGTTTGCCTTTCTTCGAATTTGTTTTATTTGGGAGTCTAGATTTATTTTCTAAAAGTTAGTTTAGGATTTTATTTGGTTTCCTTATTTTTAGCTTAACTTGTTTATCAATACTATAAGTCTTGATTATTTAAGGGAATTGGACAACGCAAATGAACCACGGATTTTGGAAGGAACGCAAGACATTTTCTGAAGAAGCAGAACACAAGCACAAGACCTATTTGGAGCTATAATTCAGAATCAGGCGATCTTAAACGTTGCGTAACCAACCAAGGAGATCAGATCAATCGTAGCAACAAGTATTTATGTATCAAGTGATGATGTATTTGTTTTTCATATATTACTTAAACATTTTGTAATTGATCTTAAATAACTAAGTAATATAGTTTCGGGTTTGTATACCCATGTTCGTAAGTACTTACTTACGGACTAAAAGTTTAATAAGTGTGTTCATTTAGTCTTATTCCGCTGCTAATTCAATATTTCTCTGTTTGGTGTTATTACTGATGTTACTTAACATCAGTCATAACATCTGCTGTGTTATAAGTTTACAATTTCAAACTGGTTGATGTTAAGACTGGTGTTATTTATCACGAGACTTAACATCACTCTTCAAAATCATAGGTCTACAAAATTACAAAAATAATTGACTGCAATATATTAAAATATTTAAATAAGTAATTATATATGATTATATTTTACATACATACATACATACACGCATGCATACACACACACACACACACACACACACACACACACACACACACACACACACCACACACATATATATATATATATATATATATATATATATATAGGGTTGGGTTCAAATGAAACCCTGTCAATATATGCGAACTTGGGGACCCATCCAGGCCGCTGATTTTTTCAATCCAACGGATATCTGGCACTTTATTTTTGTGACCCAATATGGAAAATGAGATTTCATAGACCGGTCAACCGAATTCAGAGGTCAAATTAGTCCAAATCAAAAAACTATTGAAATCCCGCCTATTATCCCACGCGTGATTACTGGAAGATGAAAAGGGTAAGATGATATCACTGTTCCCCTAATCAAAATATTCATGCAAAAATAGTTACATCGGGTTGTGTGGAAGCCTTAAATTTTCATTGCGGACATTTCAGACAAAAACCACGAATTTTTTGAAAGCGAGGATTAAAAGCGAGGGTTTGGTCTCGGACGCTTGACAATTTTCATGGGAAACGACGGGTCGTCTTCAAGAGCTAACCGGCGTACGCCACAGGCCGGCGGTGCAGGTATATTTTGAAACGAAAAATATATGAATCTGAATTGTAGCCCTGAAAGTTGAAAATTAGTTGGATTACAACTCGATAAGTGATTTTTCTAGTTGTTTTCAAGCACCCCGAAGTCGTCTGTATCTGCAATTTTGGTGGTCCGTCTGTCGATTATAATTTTTTAATGGGTGGTCCCAAAAAATAGGGTTTGCCGGACCTGCTTTGGGGTAAAGATAATTCTTGCGAATCCTTGTTGATTTCAACTTAACCCAACATGTCGGGCAATGAGCCATACAAAAAAACAGGGGATATCTTTCTAGACTTCAGATTAGTTCCATTTTATATTTTCTTATTTCCGTGCGCTTTTAAAAATATGCTGGACTTGGAAGTTTGTGATGTCCTTTTCAAGACCATATTTTTTAAACAAAAAAGTGTTTTTTTAACAGTTTACTTGGCACGTTTGATTCTTTATAGTCCCTTTTCATATGATACATTGATGCATAATACACTTTTGGAATTAAGGGCATGCCTTTTGTGGTATTATGTTAATGCTTTACACATACTTGGTATGCTTTATTCTCTCTAGTGTTTTTTTTAATGATGAATGATGCACAAAACATTTTTTGGAATTGTGTCATGCTTTATGTGGTAATATCTTAGTGCTTTCATAATATGTATATAGTGGGCAGTGTATATCTTCTTCTATATATAATAATTTGTTTGGAATTTCATGATGCTTTTGAAATAAGTTGTAACTGCTTCTAAATTGTGAAGTGCTTTTTCCAGATTATAATGCTGCATATTATAATACTTGATTAGAGTTATCTTTTTTAATACAACATGTAAGCCCTCTCATGATATGTATGTAGTGGGTATTGTATCTTTTTTTGGATAAATATAAAACATGAAACCAAATTTCCTAATGCTTTTGTTGAAATTGATTAGTGCATTGGAATCTTTATAGTGCTTTTTTATGTAGTGTAATTACTGCATATCATATGTTTGGATGGTGTTATGCTTTCAAACTAAATAGTAAGTGCTTTCATAATTTTGTAAGTAGTGCGAAGTGTATATGATCTAATTATATATAACCAAATTTCCTAATGCTTTGTTTGAAATTGTTAAGTGCATTGGAATCTTTATACTGCTTTTTCTATAGTGTAATACTACATATCATATGTTTGGATTGTGTTATGCTTTCAAACTAAATAGTAAGTGCTTTCAAAATTTGTAAGTAGTGCGAAGTGTGTATGATCTAATTATATATAATACATGTTTGGGACTTGTCAAGCTTTTGGGTCAGGTGATTATGATTCGTTGTAGTGCTTTATTATGAGTGTCATAATGTATAGTATATTTTTGGGATTGAGTCATGCTCTGAAGATAATTCTTAAGTGCTTTTATATTATATATATAGTGTCCAGTGATATTAATTTCATGTGAAGTACATTATTGGCATTGATTTGTGCTTTTTAACTATAATGGTAAGTGCTTTCATATCGTAGACAGTTTCAAAGGGCATACTGGCAATGATATATATGTATATATATATATATATATATATATATATATATATATATATATATATATATATATATATATTGTAAAGTCATGTTTGTAAAAGAATGTTTTTGGAGTTTCTCTATGTACAAATGAAGTGCATTCATTGTATATTTGTATTGTGAAGTGGGTATGTTGTATTATGTATGTATGTGTTGGTTTTAAGTCTGTTTTTGTTTTACAGTTTTTTTTCCCATCTACCATGCTGAGCACTTCTATGTGATGGCTTTCAATGTCCGAAGATTCCGGGCTGATCTCATCGACAACTCAATCGTGGTGGACTCGAAATCGTTAGGTGAAGCATACGGTGATACTCCAGAATTGCTGGTACGTAAATGCGTGCATAGATTAAATAGTATTGTGATATAGGATTGTGTGTAGAAAAGATATTTGCTGAGTTTAATGTTATTGTGATTAGTCCATATTTTAAATGTCTAGCATCCATCATAGCTTGCTTTTTTTGATAATTATTCTAGCATGAATAAATGTCACGAAAAAACACTGCTTCCATATGCATCTGTATAATGCTTTGTGATGATAACTTGAATGATTTTTTAGATTTTGAATACGTACGTATCGACCATACCTTGCACTTGATGATTTTTTTTGATTATGGTGTGATATTTTACCCATGTAATCACTGCTTTTACACTTTTCTTTTGATGCTCCATGAATTTTTATTGGATTTTTTAATTAAATGTGATAGTTTCTTATATATTATAAACCAAGACTGTTTTTATTTTTATTTTTCTTTTCTGAATCCAGCATGAGATTACCATTTCTTTAAAACAGTTGGTTGTAGAGGTTTCTTGTTATTTCTTTAATGCTTTCTAATTTGGAAATATAAATGGATTAGTTAAACCCTTTTAGACACTTTGTGATTTTTATTCTGGTGGTTTAGTCAACTCATACAGTTGTTTGTAAATGGGTTATGGAAAAAATGAAAAGTTGTATACACTAGTAAAGGTAAACTCATTTTTTTGTTTTATACCAGAAGAGAAATCTTAGTGAGTTTTTGAAGCGCAACGGCCAAGCACATAAAGCATCTGGTCTTAACAAGGTCTCAGTGACAAAGTTGAAGATGAATTGGAGAGATGAAGAAAATAAGTGCGACTGTGCGATATATATAATGCGTCATATGGAGACTTACATGGGAACAGGGCAAAGATGGGATGCCGGATTGAAGAGTAGGTCGGCGAATCAAATGGCTTTCTTGAGGGCCAAGTATTGCGCGGCGATACTAACTTCTGAATGTAATGTGTACAAAGATCATAACCCAGAAGCAGCCTCATACTACTATAGATGCGCCTGTGAAGATTACGAGATTGATGTGGTGGATCTGCTCATAAACGGTGGAAGCGGTGCTCCTCCAGATTTTGATGTTGATGCGACGGAGTGATATCTTAAATGCCTGGACAAAACATTTGACCCTTTTATCTTCTGCAATTAGTTGGATATTATTTTCTTTTTTGTCGAACTCGATGTTTTTCTAAGTTTTAAGTTGTTTCATTATTGGAATTCATGGAAACGTTATGCATTTCTGAAGGTTTATGTTAATTAAGAAAATCATATGCATTTCCTTTTTTTATAGTTCAATCCTTCCTCAGAATACTGTTGTGGTCGACGCATAATTACTTAACAATGAAAAAGGTGGAGAAAAAATTTGTTTTTTGTTTGAAGGAAGGATGTATCAAACATGCAACAGTGCATATGATGATTTATTTTATGTTAAATTTTTGTATTCTGTGCCCTGCCATCAACATGACTATCGGATACATCTCAAAAATTTGCGCACGATATGTTTTATTTTATGTTTTTTTTTTTCATCATGTGGCAGAACACATGTGTACAATAATTCTAACCTTAAAAAAACGACAAGGGGACTTGCTATATTTTCACGATGACCTGATCACGATAAAGTATAATATTGATGTGCACTGTTCTCACTAAACAAAATTTATTTCAAATAGAAAATGTCATAACAATTTTTAAAAGCGGTTGGTTCTTCCGCATGAAAAAATAATTCGTAGACAGTAATGCCTTTAGGGGTTTGTGAATGAAGTAAATACAACCCTGACTTAAAATGATGCACACATAATACCATGTTATATCAAACGATGCTTTAAATAATTATCATATAGTGCATTAAAAATCACACGGTGCTTTTAGAAAAAATGTTGACTTATTGGTGCTTTAAAACGCATTCAGTGGTGCTCTCTCTAGGTAAAGGTTTAATTAAAACTGATTCAAAAAAAGACGTGAGAAGAACTGGTAGTGATATTTATTAATAAGTGTTGTTTTTATGATGAGTTAGTGCTGTTTGTGTTATGGTATGGTGTTTTCCAGCAGGCCGGCGCAAAAAAACGTTCGTTTATTTTTTGTTATATATTTCGTTCATCCATGGCGTTCATCTCCTCTCTTCTCTTCGTGTTTTTTATTTTTCAGCGCGATTATACTCGTTAGCAGATTGAAGATGGGATGTGTTTTGCGGAAAAAAAATACGAAACGATTGAGGTGGAGCCTAACCTGATGATTCCATATTCTTTATTCCGTCGACGAGGGGGTTGAGAGTTTTCAGCCGACGTGGATTTTCAGCCGGCTGTCATGGAGATAGGCTGCGTAGTGGATACGTTATTTCTTTCAGCCGTAGTAATTATGGTGATAGGGATTGTGATTGAATAGTTCCTTAATTAAATATATGTTATTATGGAACGTAATAATTGTCCATAATATAAAAATACGAAAGTAACCCCAGCATGCCTATTTTAGATTTAATCGTATCTTTTTATTTTGACCGTTGATATCATGTAATCTACGGCCTGGATTGGTCCCTAGGTTCGCATATATTGACGTGGGTTTCATTTGAACCTAATCATATATATATATATATATATATATATATATATATATATATATATATATATATATATATATATATATATATATATATATGTGTGTGTGTGTGTGTGTAACGGTGAAAATCATTCTGATTCTCACATCAGAGATGGTTTTTACCTTAATTGCTCCCTATATGTAAATTATATAAATATTATTTAAAATAGAATAGTATTGAAAATGATATAATTTGGTTCATAAAAGGATTGTTATTAGATGAAATATACTTTACAAATCATGAAAAATTTTCTTATACACAACATTTCTAGTTTTGTTACTATGTTTGTTCTCATAATTGTCGATCAATATTTTTAAACCCTTACAATTGATCATCTTTGATATAGCAACGTACACCTGACCATGACTGAAAACTAGCTTCTTTAGGAAAAGTCCAACATAAGAGAGATTGTCCTTGAATTTTGTTGATCATCGTAGCGTATGACACAGTCAAAGGAAATTGCCATCGTTGGAACTTGAGATGCGACTTCGGATTAGATGGTGTGACAATCATTCTAGTGATGAATACAAATTCACATGCATTTGCTTCTTTGAGAAATATTAGCATATACAATGTGATCGTCAAGTTTTGTAACAACCAACATTACACAACACAAGGGAATGATCGATATTTGTCAACAACATGAGTGAAATTCTAATTTTTAGTTTTAGCTCATAGTTTTACAATCCATAATATTTAATGGTGTTTAGAAACCCTTGTTAGTGTAAGTCCTACAATATGTCATTGTTTGAATTGGATTTTCATGCATTATCATATCTAAGATACTTTACATTCTCCATCAGTTTATGACATCATATATTTATTAATCAAATCAACGACATAAAGTGTTGGGGATAAATAGCACGACCCTCCAAATAAGTGAAACATTCAGTAGTTTTTCCAAATTATGGATATGTGCTCGCCACAATTGACAGAACATGGTCACCATCATCTTTCAATAATAGATAATTTGGATTTCAATTTGAATGATACCATCGTTTGATCCTCCAAACATTCAATCTCATATACAATTTATCGAATTGAAAACTTTCTTTAACTTGACAAAATCGGTATCTGAATTTTGATTTTACATCCCCACATTCTTGGTCCACTTCAAAATAATGTAATGAGTCTATAAATGTGAAAATCTGGGCACCATGTGAACTGTGTCTGGTGTAGTGCCTTTTGGAATAACCGGCAAAATTTGATGAAAGTTTTCACCAATAATTATTTTTTTGTTACCAAATGAAAATTGTGTATTAGAATTTCTTTACGATCTCATCACGTCTTTTAATATTTTGTCCAGAGTTTTAAAATAATGGTTATGCAACATTAGAGTTGCGTCCCAAATAATATGTTGCATATCCACCATTAACTTTGCAAGGGGAGCTCCAGTAAAGACCGAAATCTTGGTGGATATTTAAAGTAACCCTAAATCTAGAATGCACAGTTCTTCTTTTCGAAAGAAGAATAGAAGCTATGCCGATAAATGTTACATTAAAAACAATTTCACTATTAAATTTAACAGTATTAGAAAGCGTCCTCCATATCCACCATTGGTTCAATGTATTTCATCCATGACTTTATCATAAACGTAATGGTGAACATCATTCAAGTTATCAACTAATAATATTTGTAAATATATATATATATATATATAATGCTACACACTGAGCAATTTGCTCCGGAGCAACAGGGATAAAATGATAATTTTAAATGATTAATAATGAATTTTAGGTAAGTTCATTACTTTCCTAATTTTATATTTACTAATTTACCCTTTATTATTTGTTATGGATAGATATTTAATATATCTTTTTACTTATGGAAAAAAAATTAAAGGAAACAATTAAAATATATAAATATACTCAATCAATAAATTATTATTAATTGAACTCTCATTTCTATAGATTCACTCATAATTGAACTCTAATTCCTATAGATTTTATCCTAATTGAACTCTCTTTTCTTCTCTTTTTTTTCCTTTCAAACATATTGCTCCGGAACAAATTGCTCCATGTATTCCTTTTATTTGTCGTTATTTTTTTTTAAAGAAAATTTATTAATATTATTGCAATTTTTTGTCTTTATTTTTTAAAAGATATTTTTATTAATATTATTGAGAAAATATATAAATTGGACTTCTGAAATTATATTCATAATTAACTAATATTATACATTAGGGTTATTTAATATTTTTATTTCAAAATTGATAGGTAACTCCTACTAATAGTATCATAACTACTATAAAATAGTAATTTATTAATTTAAAGTGTTAATATATATATATATATATATATATATATATATATAATTTTGAATTTATTGAAAATATATAAAATATCTATAATTTATTTATCATTATTAGTGTTCTATGTTAAGATATTTTTGTCCAAATAAATCAAAACAAAAAAAAGGTATCGTCCAAATGTTACATTAGGCCAGACAGCTTAAGCGCCTTGGGTGCGCGAAAATCAAACTGGCTATAAAAATATTGTAAGTATTCTTAAGTGTAATATAATTATAATTTTATAAATTTATTCGAATGGACTTTGAGTTTAATTGATATTTTTCATATTTAAAAAAAATGCAAGAATTCGACTTTGGTTATAATTTAACAAGATATTAAAATTTTGATGAATTAATATTTTATTAATATATTTTTGTTTATCAGTTTGTACTTATATATTTGCAAATTGCTCATCATTGTAAAAATTGAGCAAATAAGAATATGGATATAAAAAAAATAATAATATGGATAAACGGTGGAGTACACTTATTAGACAATAATCTTATAATAATTTATTATTGGAGTTATATTAAATTTAATTTTACAAGAAAAATATTTTGCTATATAATAACTTTGTAATATATTCAGTATTAAAAATATAATTATAACAATATTATTTATATATATATATATATATATATATATATATATATTATATATATATTAGTAATTTATTTTTCATTATTAACATCATTCGTTGCAAACTCAATATATTGTAGTTTAAAAAATATTAGGTTCAATTTAGTTCTCTCTCTCACACACACACACACACACACACCACACACCACAAATATATATATATATATATATATATATATACCAATTTATTATTTAGAATTTTTATATTTATGTACTTTTTTTAATTATTTAGTAAAATTTTAAGTATTAATATTTTTATATTTATGTATTATATAACGTTAAAATATGTATTCCACAAAAAATTAAAAATATTTAATATAAATATATATATATATATCACTTGTGTTTTATACTGATGTCTAATCACTGCTTATTGATTATTATTATTATTATTATTAACTAATTTTATATTTTAATAATTATATTAAAATCAATAATAATTTTACTTATATATTTATAAAAATTCTAAAGTTGTTATATTCTCAACATGTGCCTTGTACCGGTGTCAAATAAATATTTATCAAATTTCCATTATTAATATTTTAAATTAGATTCGTTAATATTTATTAGTTATGTACTTAAAAATTTTAAAAGATTATAAATTCCCTACCTTAATCACATTGTATCGGTTTTGAATCACTATTTATTATTATTATTATTATCGATTTATTTTATATTTTAATATTTAGATTAAATTTATTAATAGTTTTATTCACATACTTATAAA
This sequence comes from Phtheirospermum japonicum, assembly GCA_014905375.1. Lineage (NCBI taxonomy): Eukaryota > Viridiplantae > Streptophyta > Magnoliopsida > Lamiales > Orobanchaceae > Phtheirospermum > Phtheirospermum japonicum. The sequence goes on from BMAC01000243.1 coordinate 880,594, forward strand.
AATCCAAAAAGATGTCATATTTTATTAGAAATTAATATTTCAAATCAAGATTTAAATTAGATGCCTGGACATGAATTAGTATTATATATAAAATTTTAATTAATTAGCACGATTAAAGTATAGAGAGAGAGAGAGAGAGAGATTTTTTTGTATGATTAGAAAAATCAATTATTGCATATATATATATATATATATATATATATATATATATATATATATATATTCATATTTCAATACAAATCAACAAGTTTTTAATGAATTAGCACATTATGTTAATGAAAATCTATTTTATTTTATTCTGATTTCAAAATATTTTATAAAATCTTATATTTTTTGATTTTTCTTATTTTAAAATATATTGATAGTTTTTTAGGATTAATAAAACTCCTTCCATCCCAAAATGATATGTTTGGTTGCAATTTTGGGTGTCACAAAATGATAAACTTGTTATTAAACTTATTTTTTATTTACATATGTATCCCTTATAATTAACAAACTATACCACTTACTTAGATGAATTTAAGAAAACTGAGTAACAATGAATAAATAATTATTTAACTTTAGGGGTATATTGGAAATATAATACTTTTCACTATATTAACCAATATTTTCTTAAATTGTGTTAAATAACCGTAATCCATATTTTTTGAGGCGGAGGGAGTAAATCTTTTATTTATCCAATTTTATAATTTTTTATGTTTATCTGATTCATAAATATATAACTTCAAATGTAATATATTAATTTAAAATATTACTAGTATATTTTCATAGAAATCTAATTTATATCTTCATT
>BMAC01000243.1:886096-906395 GCA_014905375.1 Phtheirospermum japonicum
AAAAAAATATAACATAAGTAAGTTAAAAATTTTTTTTATTTAATAATAAAGTCTCCCACTTTGAAACAATCTATTTAAATTATTAATTACATATTTAATTCATATCAAAGTTTACCATACATATCATATGTTATTTTAAGAAAATATATAATTAGACATGGATATAAATGTTTGATTTGATTACTATATTTAGTTTATATATTATAATAAGATTAAAATTGTAATTGAATATTATTTACCTTATAAAGAAATTATTACTCCGGAGCGAATTGCTCCATATAGCATCACTATATATATATATATATATATATATATATATATGTATATATATATATATATAGGGAGTGGATCCAATAGGTCTATTTCATATAATGAGTCCGTAGGGCCAAATCATAGCCATTCAATACATTAGATCCAATGAATATAAATTAGTTTGGGTGACAAATACATATGTCTTTCTAAATGTGCATCAATAGGTTTTTAAATATGCATCAATTAATATTTAAATGAACATTAATATTAATAACTAATATAAATTAAGTCATTTGTATTTCTCTCCCTCCTCAATTAATAATTATCCTTTATTGAAATCTCTCTGTAAGTTTCAAAAAAATATAAATATTACCAAAATAAATTACACCATATTATTCCTTACAATCTAAGAAACAATACCCATACTATTTTTCCCAACAAATTTGTACATTTAGAATTTCAATTTAAAATTATTTTCAAAAACCAAATAATAAAAAACAGAAATTCAATGCACATTTAGACGCATGTTATTGCACATTTAGAAGTGCAGTGATGAATTATCAGAATAACAAAGATGTTTGCATTATATGTCATGTTTCTACAAGCCAATTTCCAACAGTTCTACTGCACATTTAATAGTTTGTTAATGCACATTTAGATGTCCGATGATGCACAATTATTAGTATGAGTATGCAATAATACATGTTATATATTTATTAACCAACCATACCCCATCTAATTTACATCCATCAGATCTAAAACTAATGAGTGACTGAGATTTGGCCCTACGGACCCATTGGATCCAATTTCTATATATATATATATATATATATATATATATATATATATATATATATATAATGATACATAATTATTATAAATATATAATATTATCTATAAATATATAATAATTATATTATATTTAAAATGTATATTATAATTAAATTAAATATAACTAATTAATTAATTATGTATATGATTAATATAATTACATGTTTTATTTTATAAATAACTAATTATATTATAAATATATAATAATACTTTAAAATATTTTATAATTATAATATTATGAATTTATATTTTTATATTTATTGTTTATCTCTTTAAATGTGTGTATATATATATAACACTATATATTGTTGATGAGTATAGACCGTCAGCATTGTATTTTTTTTCTTAAATATTGCTGACAGGTATAGGTCGTCAGCAAACCCGTCAGCAATCCGTCAGTATATGTTAATGGCTTGTTGCCCGTCAGCATTTACCATCAGCATATCCCACTTTTTTGTAGTTCTAGCATTCCGAGTCTGGGTGCTAAAGCCCTGGTATTAGTGCTAAAACACCTCTGTTCCCTTTAGGTCGGCTTCCACCTGCCACTCTCCCTTGGCTCTGAGCTGTAAAGTTATACCTTAAGTCCAAGCATGACCTCGAGCTGAAAAATGAAGTACCGAGCTAGATGCTTTGCCCCGAGCCTCCATTGGCACCTCTTATTTTACTCCGAAACAAATACAATTTCACCAAAACTTACTAGGCCATACATTGTACTAAAATAAAATTCATACATCCAATGATACATCATATACCCTAACACTGCTCATACTAACATATTCACTAATATAAAAATCAATCGATCAAGATACAAAGAAAATACGATAAATGAACTCAGATACCATTGGTGGTTAGGACCAATGATGTTCTACAATACAAATAGGTTTTGTGTCAAAACTCCAACGAGTATTATTAACGCTAAAAATCGATCGACTAATTATGTTATGCAAACAAGTTTATTACTTTTTGGAGCATGCTTTGACAATACTACTTGTATTTGATTTGTTTCAAACCTCAAAGCCTACGGTAACCGAGGAACAGGCCAGCCCTGGGGCAGAGCAGGTTGGGCTCCCGCCCAGGGCCCAATATTGTAGTGGGGCACCAACCCAACTCAATAATCCAATATATATATATATATATATATATATATATATATATATATATATAGAGAGAGAGAGAGAGAGAGAGAGAGAGAGAGAGAGAGAGAGGAAATGACTGCGGAGCCTTCACAGTACCATAACCCTCACCCCTCGTGCATTTACATCCATTCATCTTTTAATATTTATACCCTAAAATTGATCCAATGGTTATAAATAGGTGAGGAATGGTGCCTTTACGGCACCGTATAACTTCCCATATATATATAATTTATATATAAAATTTATATTGCAGTAAACTCTCAGGCCTCAACACATCGGGCAAGACGACTCTTTGTCTTCTCCTCTTCAGTTCTAATTTAAGGTGCCGACAATAAATTCTTTCCAAGACTCATGTTCCAAGTTCCAATAAAGTAGGCAACGTTCAAATTATTTATGATTAAATTAGTTCTATTTCTCTAATTATTATCTCATAATTCCTCTAATTATCTACATATTGCTTGGATCAACAGCAAATCAGCCCCTTTTCAATTATTTTCACTTTAATTTTGGTCTTCAAGCATCAGTCCTCTACGAAATCATTATAAGGGCGTAAAATCTTTACATATTGGTGTTTGAGAAAAAAGTGACGAAATTTATTGCCTTATAGGCGCATTGAGACAATTTAGGTACCTTATTTTTCTTTTTTTTAGTTCATGTTCGTGTATTTTATTTTCTGAATCATCGTCCATATTTTTTTTGTTATGATTATCCTTTTTTTTCCCATGAACTAAATGTAAAGATTGAGAAAAAATAGTATCTTTTGCAATTGTTTTATCTTGTATTTGCTAGCAGCAATAATATTCTGGGTAGAATAATGAGTCTATGTTTTGTTCATTAATAAAAATCATTTTTTCACAAATCGTTAGTCACATTGTGAAGGCTTTCTTGATGAGTATTATACTATTAAAACAATAGCCTATTATTTTGACCATAACTAATGAGGTACATAATAAGTGGGCTGAATTGTCGATTGAGGTGTGTTAAATGTTATTAACTCGTTTGTATTACTTTTGAAAATGCGCTCTACCTCTTTTTTTCTTTAATTCAATGGAAATAAGACATTCTTGTACAAGAATCTGTTTCAAAGAAAGATGTTCACTTCAATGTACAAACATTGAATTATACTTAAATCTTATTATAGTTGTTGATGCGCTGCTTATAGTTTGCTTACTATTATTTTTTTATTTATTTTTAACCTTACAAATTCTTGAAAATCTTGAATTATACGACTTTCAGTATTACCTGCAATTTTTTATCTTTTTTTTGTTTATAGCTACAGTTCTTTCGTCTTTTGGCAAACTGCAAATGATACTAGAAATTTTGTCTATTTCAAATTCAGGTTTTATCAATTGGTAGATTTTTTGTTTTGAATTTGATTGTTGTAAAATTTAAAATATTTCATAGTTAGCCACCATTTGTATCATGTACTTCTAATTTTTTTTGTTACCATACCATTTCGTTAAAAAAAAAAATCGTATTTGACATTTTTATCAACCAATCATTTCTATCTTGTACCTTCAAGTTATTTATATTATCTTAACATTTATTAAAAAAATATAGGAGACATTATTTATCGTTTGGCACAGGACCTTAAATTGTCCAGGTCCAACCCTGCCGAGGAACCAAGGGTTGGGCACTTGATAGTTGGTGAATAATATAGATATTTATAATTTATGGAAAACTCATATTACAATCTCATAATAAAGGAGAAAAAAACCTTGAGATATCAAATACGATTTATTTTTCAATGTAGAAAATAAATCTTAGACATAAATCTCAAGATTCTTTCTCTCATACTAACTATATATAGATACCAAAAACTTAATATCTCATCGGGATAAAACCCAATTCACCAAGTAAATTTTGCAATGGGTTCATAAGTGAACTATTAAAGGGACCTCATCCGACCCAATTAGAACAAGGTCAATTTTGGTCCATTAAACTTTTGATCAATCATCAATTAATATATTAATTTGGCCAAAATGCAGAATTAGTACACTAACTTAGGGCAGTTGGGGATTTTAGTCCACCGAATACACGGGTGACGATTTTAGTCCACTAATTTAAAAGAAATCGCACATTTAGTCCATTTCTGACCTGAAATTTGAATTTTGGCCGGAAATTGGATTTTGACCCAATTTTTTGGGATTTTGACCGGCCAACATGGGACGGGTGGCGATTTTAGTCCACTAATTTAAAAAGAAATTGCACATTTAGTCCATTTCTAACCTAAAATTCGAATTTTGCCCGTAAATTGGATTTCGACCGATTATTGGGAATTTCGACCCGATTATTAGGGATTTTGACCTGCCAACATGCCACATATATGTTGACTTAATTCTCATTTTAATTATAAAAATTAATAATACCACGTGGATATTTATTAAAACAAATATAATAAAATAAAGTAAAAAAAAAAAAAACAAAGAATCCGCTCGTGAGTGCTCAAACCGGAAATCTCGACTAAACCGGCTTCTTCTAGGGATAAGAAACTTTGTCGTTCGGTTTTTTTCTCACCGCCGTCGTTGCCGGATTTTACCGCGAGATTTCTTCTCCGGCCGGCTGAGATGCTAATCCGATTCTTATTGACAAAAATGTGAGGTTTGACGACGGATATTAACTGATAGCTTCCGGCATGAGGTTTGATTGCGTTCATACTTTTTTTTTTTAATTTGTTTTTCTGAATTCGAATGATTAGGAGGTTTATCTCTGGTTCGTGTGCGTGTGGTTCAAAATTGAAATGCCAACTTTAGCTTAAAAAGTACAGAGATGATGTCTCCCAAGTCTTCTTCGTTTTTTTTTACTTTATTTTATTATTTTTGTTTTAATAAATACCCCACGTGGCATTATTAATTTTTATAATTAAAATAAAAATTAAGTCAGCACATATGTGACATGTTGGCTGGTCAAAATCCCCAAAAATCGGGTCAAAATCCAATTTTCGGGCAAAATTCGAATTTCAGGTCAAAAATGGACTAAATGTGCGATTTTTTTTAAATTAGTGGACTAAAATCGCCACCCGTCCCATGTTGGCCGGTCAAAATCCCCAAAATTGGGTCCAAAACCAATTTCCGGCCAAAATTCAAATTTCAGGTCAGAAATGGACTAAATGTGCGATTTCTTTTAAATTAGTGGACTAAAATCGCCACCCGTGTATTCGATGAACTAAAATCCCCAACTGCCCAAAATTAGTGGACTAATTCTACATTTTGGCCTATTAATTTCATTCTATTCAACTAAAAAATGAGAGTGCACTTTTAATACAAATTACTAAAGCCAATTAATATATTCCTACATTAATGATCCAACACTTTGAAGGCAAGAGAAAATTAGTATATTTTGCCTTCCAAATAAATATAGTTTATTCTTTTGTCGAATATATTATTCTGAGGAAATTATGGTCGAGGATTTCAACCGACAGTAATCGTTTCAATTAAATATGATTGTTGCTCCGGCCGCCAAGACATTTCTTTGGTGATCTTATTTATTTATTTATTTATTTATTTATATAGTTTAAACCCATTCTTCTTATATGGTCGAATGACAAAACAAATCCACAGTGAATAATTTTTCAACCTATGAAACACTCAATAACTTCTTTCTATTTATGCGCGCCCATTGAAATGTAGTAAAAGGAGAATCAATTCTAAAATCCAAATAATAAGTATGTAATAATGAGAGATCCAATTAAAAAATGGAAAGTGAGTAGCAAATTAACTAATTATAGATAAGTCCTCGTATTATTAATATATATATATTTATTGGATACATGAATCAAATTAAACAAACCAAGCATGACCTTATTCCTGAATGAGAGAGAATATACATACATGAATGTATCCTCTTCCACTCAAAACTAAACACGAAAGCTACTTTATGTCGGGCACTTATTTTAATTTGTGGTCGGAGGATAAATCAATCAATTGAGGAAAGGAAGTCTATCATATCTTACGTTGCAACTCGCAGAAACAACTTGTCCACTATCATTATTCATAGAACGTATAGATATTTCAGCTCTAGCAATGGCAAGACACCCCCTGCAATAATCTGCAGAAATATCTCTGGTGCATTGGACCATGCTGTACAATGTCGCCCTGTTTTCTAGGGCTGTGGTCCCATTGGCAAAAAACTTATGGGGCGCTCCAATAGCAGTTTGGGATAGGTTTCCCATCAACCCTAAGGCTGCCTCCCTAAAGTTGCTGTCGCTCACATTTCCCATGATCGCAATATAGCCAGTAATACTGTTCATTTTCCCGAGGAAATCAAGGTCGGAGTATTTCAACATACAATAATCGCGCCAAATGATTGCTCCCCGGCTATGGGGACAGTAGGTCTTGGCGACGGTGATTGTGGCTTTGGTAAGACATGTCTTACAGTCTTCCGGTGAGACGTCACCACGACAGAGGGCCAGGCCGTAAGCCCGCTCGCTAGGGACCTCGGCCCATGAGGCATTCCAGAACCCAGCTTTTTTTGGAGCGTTGGCGCACAGATTATCGACCAGATACAACAGGCTTTGCTGGTAAGCACTGCCGGGAGTGAACTCTCCGCGGCTGCTGCTTAAGCAATTGTGGGCGAGGTAAGAGTCTTCAATGCTGGAAAAGGCGATTGGGATGATGAGAACAAGAGAAGAGATCAGAAGAGATTGCCAAAAGACTGATGGTGAGATGAACATTTTATTATAACCCATACTTTTGTTTCTTAATTTCTTGGTCGATCTGGTCGATGATTCTGGCTTTTATAGGGGAGCATTCACAGAGAGTAGTAGCTTCGTCTAGACTTTAGTTGTAATTGTTGGTTTCTTTCCCAACACCACCTCAGTCATGAGGTCAGCTACTTTTATTATTATTATTATTATTAATTACGAATTCGAAATTAGCATGCCAGAATTTGATTGCTGTTGCAACCTCAAGGACGTACCGTAAATACTCTCCATCAACTAAATGGAAAATTCTACATTCAGACACTCACGGCAAGAAAAGTGGCATAGTCATTTAATAAATATTTAAATTTTATTTTAATAAATTATAATAACATGAGATAACCTATTATGTCCTTAGTGTTATAAATTCTAATTTTAATTATTATGTAAATTCTAAATTAAAATATTAAAATATAAAATAAATAATTATATAATGAGTCTCCACCACCATCCATCATCCCAGCGTCTTCTTCTTGTCCTTTTTCCATTGTTTTTATAGTTCTTTTAATGCAACTGGATTCCATTTCACACTTAAGTGGAAACATATATTCAAAGAACACAACATTTCGTGAATCCATTATCGTATTCTTGTGTATGTCTTCAATCTTAGACTCATGCACAATAAACCGATAAGCGCTATTGTTGTGCACATATCCAATGAATATTCAATCAACAGATTTTGGTCCTATTTTCACCTTATTAGGTATAAGTTATTGCAACCTTGGCAAGACACCCCCACATTCGTAAGTATTTATACGATGGAGTTCTTCCATGCCATAATTATATGGGCTTTTGTCCATTTTCTTTTGAGGTACTTTATTTAAAAGATAATTAACTGATAACACAGCTTCCCCCCACATGTTCTCGGGTAATCCAAAACTTAACAGCATTGCATTCATCATTTCTTTTAATGTACGATTCTTTCGTTGATAACACAGCTTCCCCCCACATGTTCTCGGGTAATCCAAAACTTAACATCATTGCATTCATCATTTCTTTTAATGTACGATTCTTTCGTTCAGCAACACCATTTTGTTGTGGTGAATAAGGTGTTGTTGTTTCATACCTTATTCCATGTTCACCATAAAAGTTAGAAAAAAGTTATTCATATTCACCCCTTCTATCACTTCTAATCACCTTAATCTTTTTATTTAGTTGATTCTCAACTTCATTTTTTATAGAAAACAAACTTCTCTAGTGCTTCATCTTTACTTTTCATAAGATACACATAACAAAATTTAATGTAATCATCTAAAAAATTAATGAAGTATTTATTTCCACCACGAGCTGGTATGGCCTTTAAGTCACAAACATCAGTGTGAATTAATTCAAGTGGTTTGTTATTTCGTTCCATACTCTGAAATGATAAACGAATCGACTTTGCTTCTACCCAAGTTTCACACTTATGTTCTGCGTCAATATGAAGCATTAGTATGCATTTCAATTTCATGAACCTGCGCAGGGTATTATAATTGACATGTCCTAGTTACCATGCCACATTATGGAAGACTCAAGCATATAAACAGAAGAGTTATTCATTTTATTGACGTTTGGTTTAAGTCATTACATTGAGCTTGAACAACTCATTACATTCATAACCCTTTCTACAAATGCTCCATTCTTGGTCAAAATGACCACATCAGACTCGAAAGTTATACGAAAATAAACTTTGCTCAACAGATAGCCAGATACAAGATTCTTTCGAATTTCTGGTACATAGAGTACATTGTTCAAAGTCAGTTCCTTCCCGTAAGTCAACTTTAGCACCACTTTTCCCAGGCCTTTGATGTCAGTCGTAGCTGAATTTTCCATGAAGAGTTTCTCTCCATCAACAATTTCATCAAGGACATTAAAGAGGTCCTTACTTGAACAAACATGATGGGTAGCACCCGTGTCGATCCACCATTCACGTGGATTGAAACCCACTAGGTTCACTTCAGAGATTACAGCAGCAAAGTGCATCACATCAACATCTTTGGCTACATTTTCCACCATGTGAGCTTGCTGAGTCTTCTTAGGCTTCCTGTAATCAGGAGACCTATGACCAGGATTTCCACAATTGAAACAATCACCATCAATTTTTTTCTTAAAATCCATTTTCTTGGGGTTTTTTTCAGGATAAAAGAGATCAAGGTCAGCTCGGTCCTATGCCTCCAGCTCGAGGTTGGTGTTGGGCTCAGGCTATGCTTATAGCTCTAGGTCATATGGCCCACTTCGGGGTCATGGGAAAGAGCTTGGGGCTCCATCTCAAAGCAGAGTAAGGAAGAGAAAAGTATAGAAGGATGATGTGGTCAAAAGGCCCTAATTTCATGGAAACCTTAAAAAAAAGTACACCTATTTTTGCGTAATAAACAATTGGTGCCGTCTATGGGAAAGTCGGTTTTAAGACGTGAGTGTTCAGTAACAAGTATGGAGGAGTTGCGACGAAATCTCGATAAGGATTTGAATAAAACACCAGTGACGTGCACGACTGGGAAAACCGTGGAAGGAGCAGGCGTTCCGCAGAACATGCCCCCAGACCTCGCTGAGCAAACTCCTAACCTGACACCTGGGACAGGATTCTCGTCAAGGCCAGGAACGAACCCGTTGAGGCTATTGTTTCTTGAACAGTTGTCTGGCATCATCGCACGAAGAGGAGGTGGTGGATAAAAGATTAGCTAGCATGAGCACGCCACCGTCAGCACCACCTCAGAGGAATCACCTCGCAGGAGAAAATGTAGCCAAACAGGCCCACAGTTTGGGAGCGCTAGATGATGAGAGCACAGTTGTGTCAACTGATGACACTTTCAGCAAGAATACCTCCGATTTACCAGAGGCGATAGAAGACTTGCACAAGGAGGTGAGAGAGCTTAAAAGAAAATTGGCAAGCCATTCCACCCCCCCGGCAAGAGATCACCGGGCGACCCCATTTGCGGAGGAGGTCCTGAGGGACGCTCTACCTAGTGGTTACCAGTCGATGGGATTCGAGTACGATGGTACTTCGGATCTGCTCGACCATTTATGCAGGTATGAAAATTCAGCGACGGTGTATCGATTTTCGGATGCAGCAATGTGTAGGGTCTTTCCCACTACCTTTACCAAGTCGGCACAAACCTGGTTCAGTCAGCTACCGCCAGGGTCGATACACGATTTTGAAGAGTTCAGTGCAGCTTTTCTGCATCAGTTCGCTAGTTGCCGGAAATACCAAAAAATGGCGCTGGAGCTATTCAGCATTCAGCAGAGAGAGCAAGAAAGTTTAAGGGCCTACATAAATCGGTTTACTACGGCTAAGTTGGAGGTACCATCAGCCTCAGAAGAGACACTAATGAACGCTCTCGCCCAAGGTCTGAAGAACGGAGACTTCTTCCAGTCTCTGGTAGTGGAACCACCAAGGAGCTTTGGGGACCTCTTAGCTCGAGCTGAAAAATTCATCAACTTGGAAGCGGCCTTGCGAGTAAAGGATGAGGTCGATAAATGTAGGGACAGAGGAGAAGAGGTTGATAGGAGGAAGGGGAAGATAGGGGATCAAGTAAGAAACCTAGATCTGAACTAGGGATTAGTAAAGAGCGAATGGATCGGTATACACCTCTGGCTCTCCCGCAGGATGAGGTTTTTGTAGCAATCGAGCATCGACTAGGTTTGAAATGGCCACGAACATACTCAGCAACTCCTGGAAGGGAGAAGTCTGATAAGTTTTGTCGTTTCCATAATGATTATGGGCACACCATAAAGCAGTGTACTCACCTGATACATGAGATAGAGAGACTCATCCAGGCAGGACATCTGAAAGAGTTTGTATACACAGAGCGAAATAAGGTCAAGGCAACCTTTAAGAAAGGGGGTAGACGGTTTTCGCCGGCACATCGCACAGAGCTGAGGGGCGAAGAGAAAGAGAGAGATCCCCCGAAAAGGGGGGTGATTAACATGATTGTGGGAAGATCTGGGGACGGTGATTCGAACAGGTTGAGAAAGGGGTAAGTCAGGGCAGCTGACCCGGAAAGGAGGAAAGGACTTGAGATCGGGCAAGAAGCAGATAGCCCTGTCATACACTTTGGGCCTCAAGATGTTGGGGAGGTTTTGAGACCACATGCAGATGCTTTGGTGATTCGGGCAATGATACCTAATTACGAAGTAGGCCGCATCTTTGTTGATACAAGAAGCTCAGCAGACATTTTATTTTTGGATTGTCTGGAAAAAATGGACCTCGAAGAAAAGTTGGAACTAGTGGAAACCTCCTTAATCGGGCTCGCAGGAGGCACTATACAGCCTTTGGGGTCAATAGTGCTCTCTGTCTCTTTGGGCGAGGCACAGTCTCGGAAGACCAAAAGGATCCGCTTTCTGGTGGTAGACGCCCCTTCGGCATATAACGCCATGCTAGGAAGGCCATCACTTAGTAGCTTCCAAGTAGTGGTGTCTATTTACCACATGAAGATGAAGTTCCCTGTAAGAGGGGAAGTGGGAGAGGTCGGAAGTGACCAGTATACTTCAAGGAAGTTGTATGTGCAGAGTGTAAAGCAGGGTAAAAGAAAGGAGGAGCCTGCTAGAACGAACACCTCGGGGGCCCACGCATTGCCTGATGAGTCGAAGGAGCATGTCGAACCGAATGAGATGTTGATGATGGTGGAGATAGTTCCCGGAGAAGCACACAAAACTGTGCGCATAAGAACTACCTTGTCTCCTGAAATATTGAAAGAGCTAGTTAATTTCTTATGCAGTAATGTAGATGTGTTCGCCTGGTCACCGAACGAGTTAGTGGGGATTGACCCTCTGGTCGCAGAGCATAAGCTCAACATCAATCCCTCATTTACGCCCGTCAAGCAGAAGAAAAGAGATTTCGGGGCTAAGAAGGAGGCTATTATTCGGGTAGAGGTGACCAAGCTGCTGGAAGTAAAACACATCAAGGAAATTCAATTCCCTGAGTGGTTATCCAACGTTGTTCTGGTCCCTAAATTAGAAGGTAATTGGAGGATGTGTGTAGACTTCAGGGATTTGAACAAGGCTTGCCCTAAAGATCATTACCCTTTACCTCGAATCGACCAGCTGGTAGACTCAACATCAGGTTGTGAGCTCTTAAGCATGATGGATGCCTCTCAGGGCTACCACCAGATAAAGCTAGTAGTGGAAGACCAGAAGAGGGTTAGCTTCATCACACCTTTCGGCACTTACTGTTACATGGTAATGCCTTTCGACCTTAAAAATGCAGGAGCCACATACCAAAGGCTCGTAGACAGAATGTTCTATCAGCAACTGGGTATGAACATGGAGGTGTACATGAATTATATGCTCGTAAAGAGTGTCAAGTCGGCGTCACATGTAAATGACCTGGCGGAAACCTTCCAGACGTTGAGGAAATATCGGATGAAGTTAAACCCAAAGAAATGTGCGTTTGGAGTTAGGTTGGGCAAATTCTTAGAGTATATGGTCATCGAGTGGGGGATTGAGGCCAATCTTGAGAAGATTCAGGCTATCATCAACATGACCCCCCTAAAAATGTGAAAGATGTTCAACGTCTGACGGGACGGTTGGCAGCGTTGAATAGAATTATCTCATGGGCTGCGGAGCGCAGCCTCCCTTTCTTTAGGGTGTTGAGGAAGACTCCAGGTTTTTGTTAGAATGATGAGTGTCAGAAAGCGTTCGAGGAGCTCAAAGCTTATTTGTCTGAAATATTGGTTCTTACAAAACCAGACCCAAGAGAAACACTATACCTATATATGTTTATAGGAGAAGCTGCGGTGAGCACGGTGTTGGTAAAGGAGGAAGGGAAAAAACAAGCTCGGGTATACTATGTCAGTAAGGCACTCAAAGGAGTTGAGCTTCGATATGCTGAAATAGAGAAGGAAGCTCTGGCCCTGGTGGTTACATCCAGATGACTAAGGCCATATTTTTCTTCCCACAAGATAATAGTCAGAACCAACCTCCCTTGGAAATCAGTTCTTAGTAAGCCAGGTACGCCTGGGAGACTCATCAAGTGGATAATCGAGATGGGTGAATTTGAAATTGAATTTCAAAACCGTGTAGCTATCAAAGCACAAGACCTGGCAGATTTTCTGCAAGAAATGACCCGACCTCAGGATCTAGAGGGCCAGTGGACAATCTTTGTTGATGGGTCAGCAGGACAAGCCAGATGTGGGGCAGGGATAGTGTTGATCAGCCCAAAGGGGGACAAAATAGAATACGCAGTCAGATTAAATTTTCGAGCCTCTAACAATGAGGCAGATTATGAGGCGTGCATAAGGGGGATACAAATGGCTATGGAGTTAGGAGCTAGAAGGATATCAGTGCATCTAGATTCGCAGCTGGTCTACAAACAAACAGTTGGGAGTTCGAGGTCCGAGAGGAACGATTACAAAAATATGTCGACAAGTTCAAAAGGTGTCGGGAGAAGCTTGAGCACTTAGAAATGATACAAATTCCAAGACAGGAAAACGAAAGCGCAGATTACCTGGCAAAGGTAGCTAGCTCGGCGGTCGATTGCAACGAAAGGCAGATAACTCTCTTAATGGCACCCGGGGGAGTGACGGAGGATGCCATAGCCAAACTCATAGAAGGAGGGGATTGGCAGGCGGAGATAAAGGCGTATTTGGAAAAAGGTTCCTTGCCTAAGGATCGAAGCATGGTGGCTCGGCTCAAGACACAAGTTGCTTGGTTCTGTTTGATAGGAAGGAATTTGTACAAAAGAGGGTTCGGGGTGCCTCTCCTTAAATGCTTGGGGACAAAGGAAACTTAGCAAGTGCTCAAAGAAATGCATGAGGGGTGTTGTGGCAACCATATGGGTACTCGGGCTCTGGCTCAGAAAATCTTGAGAGCAGGGTATTTTTGGCCCTTCATGAAAGCGGATGCAGAAAAAATTGTAAAGAAGTGCGAAAGGTGTCAGAAGCATGCTCCTTTGATGCACAGGCCGGCCGAAGAGCTCATGACCATGAGTGCAGCATGCCCCTTCGCAAAATGGGGAATCGGCTTGGTGGGCCCTTTTCCTATGGCCTCAGGGCAGAGGAAATTCCTTGTGGTAGTTGTGGATTATTTTAGTAAATGGGTGGAAGCCGAACCATTAGCAAGAGTCACGGAAGAAGCTATATTAAAATTCCTGTGGAAGAATATTGTGTGCCATTTTGGGGTAGCCCGAGTGCTCTTCTCGGACAATGGAACTCAGTTCGCGGGAAATGGCTTGAAGGATTGGTGTGATAAGATGAAAATCAAGCAAAGTTTCACTTAAGTATACCACCCAGAGGCCAATAGGCAGGTAGAAGCCACCAATAGAATTTTGGTTCGGGGAATAAAAACGAGATTAGAAAAGGCTGGGGGAAAGTGGGTTGAAGAACTCCAATTAGTCCTATGGGCTTACCAAACCAACCCAAAGGAGGCCACAGGGGAAAGCCCGTTTAGCTTAGTGTATGGAATGGATGCTGTCATACCTGCAGAAGTGTGCACTATGACTCACAGGATTTTAACATCCACTGAAGAACAGAACGAGATGTTAGTACGGGACTCTTTGGATCTGATAGCTGAGAAGAGAGAGAAAGCGTTCCTCCGGATGGAAGAAATGAGGAGAAGAATGAAAGCTGCTTATAATTGCAGAGTGGCCAAGAGAAAATTCCATGTCGGGGATTTGGTTTTGAGAAGAGCAGATTTGGCCAAGAATTTGGGAAAGCTCGGGGCTAACTGGGAAGGGCCTTTTAGAGGTGACGCGGGTGTTAGCGGGAGGCGTATATGAGCTTGCAGATGTGGATGGATGAAAAATCCCTCAAGCTTGGAATGTGGCAAATTTGAAGACTTACTTCGGATGAGTAAAGGTTGATTTGGTAAATTTACTTCTGCAGATTTTTTCTTGATGTAATTGATCATGTGAGGTAAAGAAATCATTTCTATAATAATAATTTAATTTATCGCTTGAATATTTTATGGCTTAAACTTGGAACTACCAAGCGGAAGTTCAGAGCAAATAAGTTGACAGGCGACAACTTAAAAAAAAACTCTACCCACCGTGGTAGGTCGAGTGGATACTTGAGTCTAGGCTGACAAATGTCAACCTCAAATCCTACCCATCGTGGTAGGTCGAGTGGACACTCAGAATTAATTTCAAGAGGCAGATGCCACTGAATAGCATATGGAAAACGTCCATGTGTTAAAGAAGAAGCTAGACAGATGTCAAAAGCATCGAGCATAATCAAAATTTATTAAAACTGGACCCCAGGGTCAACCACTTATTACATGAGAACAAGGCTCTAAAGTTTAAGACTTGAGCTAAACATAAAAGCTAGAAAATAGAAATCATCATTAATAAGAGCGACGCTGAGCATTCTTCAGTTTCCAGAGCTCATGATCCACCTCGCAGAACCTCAGATAGTACATATCAGCACGATGAGTCTCAGCCCTTGCGCTGTTAACCAGAGCTTCGTTCTCTTTATATAAGCGGTTCACCTTCTCACGAAGGTCCAAGACTTCTTCACGGAAGCAAAGAACATGATGATTGGATGATTTCAAGTGATCTTTGTAAAACTATTTATGCTGCACTTTTCTTTCCAGTTGACGACGGAGCTTGGTTACTTCCTCCTAGAGTTCATAAACATCCGGCGGCGGACTCGCTGAAAGTCCAGACATGCTTAAGCAAGGGAAAATTATAATAAAGGAATGGGAAGTAAGTGACTATAAATCAAAGTTTTCCCCCCAAAATGTTTGAAAGTTGTACGAAAAGGCACATAGCCCGCCTAAAAAGAGAAAGGACAACCCAAATAAAGCTTAAAGGAGCCTCTTAAGCTCTGTTGGTGGGTGGACAGAGCATGAGTTAAAAGCCCTCGATCTCACAGAGTAACCGAGTGAATAGATGCAAGTTAAAACAACTTTAGATGGTAAAGCAAAAAATAACAACGCAAGTTAAAATAGGTGCCAATCATTCATTCAGAAGAAGGTTTTGGTTACAAAAAGAACATCAAACACAAAAGAGAATCATTACACCCGACCCTACACTTCTACCGCCCATAGTCAGCAGTGGAGAGAAGACCTTCTTCGAGCTCCCTGCTAAATTGGCTCGCCTCGATGTCTCCATCAAATTGGGCATCTCTAAGCCCTTGTCCACCACTTTCAATCAAAGGGAGGTCCTCGGGAGCAGTTTGAAGGGCAGAGTCCGCGGGCTGAGTTTGCTCCTTGAAGTGATGAAGAACATACTCTAGGTAGTCTGTTGCTCCAACAGAGTTGAGTCGAGTGTCCTCATCCAAGGCAGCCTCCTTGTCAAAAGTCTCCACCGTGCCTCCTGAGGCTATCCAGTCCCTCACTTTGCCCAGAAAGTAGTCCAAGTAGAAGGGGATTGTCTTCAGAAGAAACTCATAAAGATCCTCGGAATGGACAAAGTTGTGGCGGGTAGCATCCCGAACTCGTTGGATCACAGACAAACCTTCTTCATATCTAAGGTAACCCTCCTTGCCCGCTTTCTCACCCTCAGAACGGGCTTTCCCAACCTTCACCATCAGCTCGCACTCTTGAGCTGCCAACTGATCATTAAGAGAAGAAACCTCCTCTTCTTTCTGCTTTAAAGAAGCTCGGGCATGCTCTAGTTCAAAACTCAAGGCAGCAACCTGGTTTTGCATAGCTTTTAGATCATGCGCCAGTTTGGGGTCATTGAAACCCAAGCGCGCCCGAGCGGTAACGTTGGAGGTCAGTGCATAAGCCTGTAGGAAAAAGAGTAAGAATCCAGGAATAAATGCAAGTCTAAAGAGTTCAAGATTACTTACTTTTGAGAGATCCAAGTTCCAGGCGTCGAAGCTCGGCATCCCCCCATCTCTCCACCCGCTCCCGATCAGTAGTGGGGCAAACACCCTGTATGTACTGGGTAGCAATCAAGCCATCTTCATTCCTCAACACACTTTGGGTAAAGAATAACTGGTTCGGGGTCGAAGGAGAGGGACCTGTTAGGATTAGAAGTAATATGATGAGAGAAGCAATAAATACGACACAAGAAATTGTTTACCTAGATCGTCAGAGAGAGATTCTGACTACGTCTGGGGGCGCTGCCAAGCCAGGAATTTGTATTATAATAATTTTGATATGGGGTTACAATTACACAGACAGGTTTATAACTAGAAAACCCTAGTTAGATCGTCGTGGACGAGGGCTTGGATGTACAGTACTTCAGGCTCCACAACCCAACAATCTCCCACCTGGAGACTGATCTCGAATGTAACCATCTCTACATCTTCTCAATGTAACTCATAACTTCAGCAGCGCCAATCCTTCCTCTCAAGTTTGAAGCCCAGTTGAAGCCATGCATAGCTTCAACTTCTCCAAGGTCACAACCTTAGTCAACATATCGGCAGGATTGTCAATTCCACGAATCTTCACTAGCTGTAAGATCTTCTCCTCTAAGAGATAGAGTATGTAGTGATACTTCAACTCAATATTCTTTTTTCTTGGATGATATGCTGGATTCTTAGCTAAGAATATAGCACTCTAACTATCACTGTACATGATACATTTTTCTGCTCTTTCCCCAACTCACCCAAGAAATTTTGCAGCCATACCATCTCTTTACTAGACTCTGTCACTGCTACATACTCTGCTTTTACGGTAGATAGAGCCACAACCTTCTGCAACTAAGAAGCCCAAGATATCGCTGTACCACCCAAAGTAAATACGTACCTGGTAGTACTTCTCCTTCTGTCAAGGTCACTCGATGCTAAGTCTGCATCAGTATATCCTGCAAGCTCAACGCCTTTGCCCTCAAAATATAGGGCTCTCTCTTTGGTACCTCTCAAGTACCTAAGGATCCACTTCACTACTTCCCAATGTTGTCTTCCCGGGTCGCTCATAAAATGACTAACTACTCCCACCGCATGAGCAATGTCTGGTCTCGTGCACACCATCGCATACATGATGCTACCAATTTCTGAAGCGTAGGGAACCCTTTGCATATAGGCACGCTCTTCATCAATTCTAGGAGACTCTTTGCTAGATAGTTTGAAATGACTACCTAGCAGGATACTCACTGGCTTGGCATTCTCCATATTGAATCTTTTCAACACCTTCTTTATGTACACTTCTTGAGAAAGGTACAATTTTCCTCCCACCAAGTCTCGAGTAATCCGCATACCCAAAATTTGCTTGGCGTCTCCAAGGTCTTTCATAGCAAACCGTTCTGACAATTGCTTCTTCAATCTATCCACTTCTCGAGCACAAGAACCTGCTATCAACATGTCATCAACATATAGCAATAATATGATATAACTATCACCAAACCTCTTGAAGTAGCAACAATGGTCAGCATTGCATTTGACGAAGTCAATATCAAGCTTGATCTTATCAAACTTCTTGTACCACTGTCTCGGAGCCTTTTTCAAACCATACAAGCTCTTTTTCAGTTTACACACTAGATCGTCGTTACCTCTCGACATGTATCCCTCTGGTTGGTTCATATAAATGTTTTCCTCCAAATCACCATGGAGAAAAGCTATTTTTACATCCATCTGCTCTAACAGTAAGTTCTCTACAGCATCCATACTCAAAACTATTCGAATAGTGGTTAGTTTTACAATAGGAGTAAAAACAGCTGTATAATCAATACAGTATTTCTGCTGAAATCCCTTCACAACCAGCCTTGTAACGCTTGCTCCCATCAGCCTCGTCTTTAATTCTGTAGACCCACTTATTATGCAGCGCCTTCTTTACTTTTGGAAGCTCAACAAGATTCCAAGTATCATTGGACATCAAGGAGTCCATCTTTTCATCCATGGCAAGCCTCCACTTGCTTCTGGTCTTACCCTGTGCATCCTCTGCGTAACATTGAGTTTCACCACCATCAGTCAGCAACAAGTAGTAATTTGATGGTGTGAACTTATCTGGTGATCCTCGCA
This sequence comes from Phtheirospermum japonicum, assembly GCA_014905375.1. Lineage (NCBI taxonomy): Eukaryota > Viridiplantae > Streptophyta > Magnoliopsida > Lamiales > Orobanchaceae > Phtheirospermum > Phtheirospermum japonicum. Next base: position 904,834 of record BMAC01000243.1, read on the forward strand.
CTCTTGTAGACCTTATCAACGGAACTGGTGGCGTTCTCAGCTCAGCCTCAACAACCTCCTGGTCATTTTGAACTGCTTTACTCCCACCTGAGTTAGAGATATCTAACTCTACAACCTGAGTACCTGCACTTTCAGCATCTGGTGCACCCATCATATCCTTGTACAAAACTTGTTCATTAAATATGACATCTCGACTGCGAATTATTTTTAGATTCTGTTCATCCCAAAATCTGTAACCGAATTCATCACCGCCATATCCAATAAATGTACATTTAATAGATTTAGCATCCAACTTACTTCTTTCTGCATCATCCATATGAACATAAGCAACATAACCAAATATTCGAAAACAAGTTAGGTTTACCTCCTTACCACTCCAAGCCTCCTCCGGTATGCCATTCTCCAAAGGAGTTGATGGTCCTCTATTAACCAGGAATGCAGTTGTGTTAGCTGCATCTGCCCAAAACATTTTTGGTAAACCTGACTTCAACCGCATACATCTGGCACGCTCATTCAGAGTTCTGTTCATTCGCTCTGCCACTCCGTTCTGCTGAGGGGTTCCTCTCAGGGTCTTTTCCATGCGAATTCCATTAGTAGCACAATACTCTTTGAAATTCTCTAAGCTCGTACTCTCCGCCATTGTCAGATCTTAAGCACTTTACTTTCAAACCTGTTTTGTTTTCTACAAGGGCTTTCCACTTTCTAAAAGTATCAAATGCATCAGATTTATTTTTCAGAAAGTAAACCCATACCTTTCTTGTAGAATCATTAATGAAAGTCATGTAGTATGACGCACCACCAAGAGATGTTACTGGCGATGGTCCCCATAAGTCACTGTGTACCAACTCCAACTTCTGTTTCTTTAAGGTTCTGCCACCCTTCGAAAATCTCACTCTTTTCTGTTTACCGAAGACACAATCCTCACACAAACCAACATCAATTGTCTTGAGTCCTGGTAGCTTACCCTTCGAACACAGTTCTTTCATCCCCTTCTCACTCATGTGGCCAAGTCGATAATGCCATAAATCCGCATCAATGTTTTTTCCTGCAATAGCAATGCAATCTTTGGTATTAGTTGTCATATACAATGTACCCACCTTCTTTCCTCGAGCCATTGATTCGAACTTTTGTGTACCTACTTTATAAATATTTGTCAATTATTCAAAAGCTCGCTCGCAAGAGTACGAGTTCGCATGTAGATTGGTAAGTTGAACCGAGTCGATCTCTCGAGGAAAACTAGATTCGGAAGTGTTTCTTGTGTTTGTTTGTTCACGAATACGAAATAAAGATAAAATCCTAACATAAACACATAAAAAAAAATTAATTTATACGAAGAATAAAACAAATCAAGAGTTTTGGAAATAATTAAGAAACTTGGGTTCTAGAGCTTCGAATCATTTCCACGATCTATTGGGATAAATCCCAATTGATGGTTCACGGCGATTCTAGACTCTAGACCCGTTAGACCTAACCAAGCAATCTCATCATATCATCATCAATAATCCCAACATCATCATCAACAATCTCAATAATATACAATTCATCATCATACATGGGGGGTT
>BMAC01000243.1:906754-933418 GCA_014905375.1 Phtheirospermum japonicum
TTGTTGTTGAAGATCAATTATTAAACTAACAAGCATGAGTTGAAAGCATAGAATTAATTAAGCTAAATTAAACTAAATTAAGCGAAGGAATTAAAGACTTACTAATTAAACTATGACGAACAGCAGCGTTTCGGTGTCGAGATCTTGAATCTAAGCTATCTAATTTATCTAAGAACTAATCTAAACTAATCTTAAGCTAGAGATTTAAAACTAAGATATTTAAAGAGAAACTAAGAAAATAAAATGGCACTCTTGGGGTTGTCAACCCCAAAAGGCCTTAGAAACCCTAGGAATATGATAATGTATCTTAAAATTCCGAAATACATAGGTATTTATAGTTTTGGGAAGTCTTAAGGCCCAAGAAAAACTAAAATCGCGTGGAAAACGCATTTTCTGGGCAGTCGCGTCGACCGACGCGTTTCGGATCGACGCGACAGAGAGTTCGTGAGCATTTTGCGTCTGCCAGGGATTCTATAACGGTTCTTTAAGAAATCCGTTATAAAATGTCAGTGTGGGCATGGCTCAGCAGCGTCGCAGGCAGCGGTGCAGTGTGCGCAGCGCTTGGCAGGACTCGGCAGGGCTGGTCGGGCCGTGGATACTATAACGGTTACAGCTGAAAACCGTTATAGAAAGTCAGAAACTTCTAATTCTTCAAATCGTGGCCCGTTTTCGCTGAAACTCCACTCGTACGCCCATCCTCGACTATGTACAAACCAAAATACTTTAAAAATACCTAAAATAAACATAAAATTAATTAATTATAATTAATAATATGATAAAACAAGTTGGAGATAAGAAAATACGAAAATATGCTCAATCTATCCAACTTTCACCGAAAACACTCTTTTCAATCGCAAATTAAGTGTGTTATCGAACTAAGAATCGGAAAAGGTCTTTTCGGGTTGTAATGTAAGGCTCTTTGGACGGGTATGGAATATATAAGTCGTGTGGCTAAATAACTCACCCAACCTAATCTAATCACGAAGCAATTTGCTTCACCTCGTTCAAAAATTAAAAAAAACTCACTAAACACTCATAACGTAGCGTTTTGAATATAGGCTATTTCTCAACTCATAACTCTAACCGACTTGAAACTCAAAACCACTTAATCACAACTCTTTTGCCTTTTAAATATAAGGCTTCATAAAATAAAATAACTCAAGCCTTTATTAGCGCGTAGGCAATGACTAACAAAAATTCACCAAGACTCACCATCCTTATTTTTCTTTTTCTATTTTTTTATTTATTTTTTTTTCTTTTCCACTTTTTTTTTCTTTGTTTTTTTTTTCTTTTTAATTGAAGTATGGTGATCTTTAATTATAAAAGTTCAAAAAAATCATAAAATCATAAATTCCAAATAAAATATCCAAAACACTAATAACCAAAAATAACGAACTCCTACCCCACGCTTTTAATGGGTTAGTAGGGGTCTCAAAAACACTCATGACTAAAGGCATGGATTATTTGGCTATGATTGGCTCATTCGTAATTTATAGTGGCGAAAATATATGTATATGGCCGGAATAGGGTTTTATATGTGCCTTAACGTCATTTTCAAAGTCAACTACACACAGCGGTTTCAAAGAGATATCAAAACTGAAACTTATTCAAGTACATGCAATGATGATAATCACTCAGGCTACTCACTGGCTTCTTGCATGAAAAAGTTTTGAATTGACACTTCTTTTAAGGTTTTGTGAAATCAATTGCGTCCAAGTACCATTTTACAATATATAAATAATAAGTTTGAAAACTTTATGCACTTATACACGCTCATAGACAAGAACCTCAAATCAAACTTAATTAACTTCGACAGGCAAGCCATACAAACACAATATCGCGCAGCAATAGCAATCAATCACGTAAAAAAAATTAAGAATTGCACAAATTTTACTATAAATCACACTTAACCACCCCCCCTTTAAAAACGAGGCAAACTCCTGATTGCCATAAGTAAAAGAAAAGAAAATCAAGGGAGATAGGGAATAAGAGAACATCCCTGAAAAATTGGCGAGCAACTCCAAAAAGGCGTTCGTGCAATAATCCTTCGTCTAAAACTCGTGATCGAAAATGTCCTGAATAAATACCTAGAAAGACAAAACAAACGAACAAAAACAAACTAACTAGTAAAACTTAAAGAAAAAGAAAATAAAACGAATACTTGGGTTTCCTCCCAAGAAGCGCTTGGTTAACGTCGGAAGCTCGACGTCTTCTACGAACGATGCTATCCCGGATCCAAAAACGAGTGACGATCATGCCACGCCTTAGTGTTCTCCAAGAGTAAACGCAAGCAATTTAAATCACCAAGGTGAGCATGGAAAGCAAGTCGTAGAACAAAAACTTCAATTCGCATCGGAGGTCGAAAAAGTGAATAATTAATCACCACGAACATATTAAAAGTAAATTGCGGCATAGGGTGATCCTCTACTTCTTTAAAAACTAGGGAATCCGTCGAACAAACGGCAAATCCCTCGTACACTCCGAACTTCTTCAAATCTTTAGCATCTCCCTCAACACCCTGAAAAATATTAAAATCTATATGATGACATAGGGGAGGGAGATTTTGCTTGATTACCTCAACCACCATCTCCTTCTCATCCTCGATCATGGGTGGCTCGATAAGAGGCTCGATCATCGCATCCTTCTCGATAAATTCGTACACCACCTTTTCTACATCGGGTAGATCATCGCATCCTTCTCGATAAATTCGTCCACCACCTTTTCTACCTTGGGCATCGTATCACCTCCATCCTCATTGAGATCGATTGGGCATGAATCTCCATCGTCGATTAGGTCCTCCAATTGCAACACCTCCTCCTCGTTTGACAATTCCTCCAAAGAAGCCATTATTTGGGCACATGACCTCTCCATATTTGCCATACTTTGTTTCATAGACTCACAACTTCGATGCATAGACTCAAAAGGGTCATCTTCGAGTTCATCTTGAAAACTCATGGTCTCAACTTCTTGATCTTACTGCCCCGCCAAAAGTTGATCGTCTAATTTATATTCTTCGTGGCTCGTACAATCTTGGACAGCGACAACCTCCTCCTTTGGCTCATCATTAAATGTTACCAAACATTCATGCGTCATATGTCCTTGGCATCCACAATGATCACATATTACATTAGGTACGTAGAACATCCTCATGAATTTATCGCCTACTTCATACCATGTACGCAAAGAATTAGGTTCGAGCCTTTCGAACCATTTCATTGCTTCTTCCTTCAGCGCAAAAGTGAAAAGTCGCATTTTCACTTGATCCCTTGTAAGTCCGTGAAGAGGAGAACTATCGGTGATGAACTCAAATTGTTGAATGAATTTTAGCGCTTCTTCGTTCCGACGCCCATAAAAAATCGGGAGATTCAATTGGTCGTACTTGTCGGGAAAGTAATTATTCATCGCGGTGCTCAACGGAATGGGCGGACGGAGTTCATGACGCCAATCGAACGGTGGTTCAACGTACGAGTAATACATTTTTTTTATTTTTAATTTTTAAATAAAAACAATTTTGATTTTTTTTATAATATATTTTTTTTAATTCGAAAAATAATAAATTCTAAATTAAAAATAAAATTTACGATATTTTTTTTCAAAAATAATTATTTTTTATTTTTAATTTCGAAAATTAAATTTTTTTAATTAAAAATAATATTTTCGGATTTTTTTTAAAAATTTTTTTTTTTGAATTTTCGATTTTTTTTTTATTTTTTTGAAAAGCTGTTTGAAAAATCTTGGGTTTTGGTTGTAGACGTACCTTGCAAACACAACACTCAACACACAAGATTAAACGTACCGGTTGAAATTAATAAAAACGAATAAAACAAAAAAAAAATATCAAATAAACACTAAAGATAAACGAAACGAAAATAAAAACACAAACAGGGATACGACGAACAAACACAAATATCACAACCTTTAGGTTTCCCTGCAACGGCGCCAAAATTTTGATTCGAACTTTTTTGCCTACTTTTATTAAATTTGTCAATTTTAAAAAGCTCGCCCGCAAGAGTACGGGATCGCGTGTAGGTTGATAAGTTGAACCGAGTCGATCACTCGAGGAAAACTAGATTCGGAAGTGTTTCTTGTGATTGTCATTCAAGAATAAGAAATAAAAATAAAAACCTAATCTAAACACATAAAAACAATAAATTAATTTATACGAAGAATAAAACAAATCAAGAGTTTTGGAAATAATTAAGAAACTTGGGTTCTAGAGCTTCGAATTGTTTCCACGATCTATTGGGATAAATCCCAATTGATGGTTCACGACGATTCTACACTCTAGACCCGTTAGATCTAACCAAGCAATCTCATCATATCATCATCAATAATCCCAACATCATCATCAACAATCTCAATAATATACAATTCATCATCATACATGGGGGGTTGTTTGTTGGAGATGAATTATTCTAAATTACTAGCAAGCATGAGTTGAAAGCATAGAATTAATTAAGCTAAATTAAACTAAATTAAGCGAAGGAATTAAAGACTTACTAATTAAACTATGACGAACAGCAGCGTTTCGGTGTCGAGATCTTGAATCTAAGCTATCTAATTTATCTAAAAACTAATCTAAACTAATCTTAAGTTAGAGATTTAAAACTATGAAATTTAAAGAGAAACTAAGAAAATAAAATAGCACTCTTGGGGTTGTCAACCCCCAAAAGGCCTTAAAAACCCTAGGAATATGGTAATGTATCTTAAAATTCCGAAATACATAGGTATTTATAGTTTTGGGAAGTCGTAAGGCCCAAGAAAACCTAAAATCGCGTGAAAAATGCGTTTTCTGGGCAGTCGCGCCGACCGACGCGTTTCGGATCGACGCGACAGAGAGTTCGTGAGCATTTTGCGTCTGCCAGGGATTCTATAACGGTTCTTTAAGAAATCCGTTAGAAAATGTCAGTGTGGGCATGGCTCGGCAGCGTCGGCAGACAGCGGTCGGCAGGTGTGCGCAGCGCTTAGCAGGACTCGGCAGGGCTGGTCGGCCTTGGATACTATAACGGTTACAGATGAAAAACCGTTATAGAAAGTCAGAAACTTCTAATTCTTCAAATCGTGGCCCGTTTTCGCTGAAACTCCACTCGTACGCCCATCCTCGACTATGTACAAATCAAAATACTTTAAAAATACCTAAAATAAATATAAAATTAATTAATTATAATTAAAATACGGTAAAACAAGTTGGAGATAAGAAAATATGAAAATATGCTCAATCTATCCAACTTTCACCGAAAACAATAACAAAAATGAACTAAAATACTAACTAAAATCAAGACAAATTCATGTTAATCAGCCATCACCATGGATCCTTTGGTTATCTTCCAGTTACTACAACCAAAGGTCACCACATAACCTTCGTCATCTAGCTGCCCTACTGAAAGTAGATTTCTCCTCAAACCAGGAATGTGTCTCACATTGCGTAGCTGCAATACAGAACCATTTGGAGTATTGATCTGAACATCTCCCTTTCCCACAATTTTTAGCGGCTCATCATCAGCAAGGTAAACCTCCCCAAAATTGCCAGACGTATACTGTTCCATGACCTCAGCACTACTGCAAGAATGAAACGATGCACCTGAATTCAAAACCCACGATTCTAATGGACTGCTCACACTCAAAATAAGTGCGTCTGCAATATCTTCTGTTGTTGTGTTAGCTGATTTATTGTCCTTCTTCTTCAATGGTGCTTTGCACTGGTTCTGGTAGTGACCTAACTCGTCACAATTCCAACACTTGATCTCACTCTTATCCTTTCTTGGCTTGCTTCTGCCCCTTGATTTTGATCTACCTCGATTAAATTTACCATTTGATTGTGATCGCCCCCTATTCTCTGTACTCAAAGCTCACCCTCAAGTTATGCCCGTTTCTCTTCTGCGAATTTCTTCACTAATAATCAGATCTCTAACTTCGTCAAACTTCATCTTCTCCTTCCCCGCTGAAGCACTAACAACAGTAATTGTTCCGCTCCAGCTTTTTGGTAAAGAGGACAGCAAGGTTAGGGCTTGACAGCCGTAATATGTTCCGTCAAACTTCTCAATTGGCGATTTTCCGTCACCCATTCTCTTGATACCAGTTGTTAGGATTAGAAGTAATATGATGAAAAAGAAGCAATAAAAATGACACAAGAAATTGTTTACCCAGTTCGTCAAAGAGAGATTCTAACTATGTCTGGTGGTGCTGCCAAGCCAGGAGTTTGTACTATAATAATTTTGAGATAAGGTTACAATTACACGGCTAGGCTATTTATAACAAGAAACCCTAGTTGGATCGCAATGGAAAAGGGCTTGGATGTACAGTACTTCAGGCTCCACAACCCAACAGGACCCTGGGCAGAAGCGAATCTGGCTCTCTTCGCTGGAGGAGGTTCAACCCCGACCAACGCTCACCTAGAGGGCTCGTTAGAGCTCGTAGCAATAGGAGGATCGAGAGTCCCTTTGGGAAGAGCACGGCCTACTGATAAAACTTTCTCTCTCGCCTCTCCAGGTTGAGCTCGTAGTTTTTTAAACATTGTGTCCACAAAAAGGAAAACAAAAGTGAGGGGGCATTGACAAGTAAAAATAACATAAGGCCAGAGGTGTGTGGTTTACCAATGTCTGCTTATAGAGGGAACTCGAGTGGACTAAGGCCGTAGTAATAGAGCAAGGAAGGGTGAATAAGACGAGAGAGGTCGAAGGTCCTCCATGTGATTCGATCAACGAGGCTTTGAGTACCTTGCGAGCGTTTTTTGATGTTATACTTACGTTGGACAGGAATGTGCTATATCCACTCGGTGGGAAAATCCCAAGTCTCGGGAGATCGGACTTTTCTGTTTCCATTCCTGGTTCGAAGTAGGAGCTTTATCCAAAAACTTGGCATCACCCCGAGAAGAAAAATAAAAGAAGCCTGGGGGACTGAGAGATTTGGCTTGAAAAGGATAAAAGAACAAGGCAGCAGTAGGTTTGATACCCAGGTATCGAGCAATGAGTATAAAACCTATCATATTCCAGAAGGAGTTTGGGGTAAATTGGTTAAGGGGAATTTCATAAAGACGTAAAATTTCCATCAATAAAGGGTGTATAGGAAAGCGAAGGCCCCCATCTAGCTGGCCAACATAAAAGGTTAAACAGCCCGGGGCGGATAAGGGGCTCTATCCTCTTGGGAAGGGAGGATTAGCTGGTAAGAACAGGGGAGGCCAGTGTTGGAGCGGACATACCCTAGAGTTTTGTTGGATATAGTGTGGGGTATGTGCCGAGGATCTAAAACCAGGGGAACAGAGGATAAGGGTTCCCCCGAACGGCGAGAGGTCGAGGAAGACTCACTTTGGGGAGAAGTGGCACGCTCCACAGACCCCGATTTCTCGCCCAGATCAGGGAAAGATGTAGGAGAGATGGGAATAAGCCTCATATCATCGGTAGGAGTTCGAGATGTCGAAGGAGCAGACATTGTAGAGAATGATAATAGTAACAATAAAATAATAAAAGCGATAAACACGTATAAGCAAAAGAAAAGCAAAGAAAAAAGGATCAAGTAGTACCTATTCAGAGGATTAAATCTCCACAAGACTTAAGAACAATTTGAAGACGATTTGAAGATTTGGTGATTCGGGGCTAAAAGTTTAGCCAGAAAACCAAGAGAAATCAGCTCGAGCTCGGGGTGAAATTCGGCCAGAAAGCGCAAGGGTGTCAGCTAGAGCTCGGGGTGAAGTTCGGCCAGAAAGCGCAAGGATGTCAGCTCGAGCTCGGGGCTAGAAATTTAGCCAAAAAACAAAGAGAAATCAGCTCGAGCTCGGGGTGGAATTCGGCCAGAAAGCGCAAAGTTATAGGCTCAAGCCCAGTATTAAAAATTTCTAGCCAGAAAAGGTGAAATTATCAGCTCTTATTCCAAGCCAGGGGTTCTTAGCTCGAGGTTATCAACTATAACTTGGGGCTTGGGGCAGGAAAACTGACAACATTACTATGATCGCTATTTTGGAAAATACACGACCATAGTAGGGGGGAGTAGTTGTTTCGGGATAAAGGAGAGCAAGGTCAGCTCAGTCCTATGCCTCCAGCTCGAGGTCGGTGTTGTGCTCAGGCTGTGCATATAGCTCTAGGTCATATGGCCCACTTCGGGGTCATGGGAAAGAGCTTGGGGCTCCATCCCAAAGCAGAGTAAGGAAGAGAAAAGTCTAGAAGGATGATGTTGCCAAAAGGCCCTAATTTCATGGAAACCCTAAAAAGAAGTACACCTATAAATAGATAATCACAAAAGTACAGAAAGGTAACACATTCTTTAATCAAGCATTTTACTCTCTCAAATTCTCTCCATACGCTAACTTAATCATCGGAGGGGGTTCACCGGAAAACCCTTCCGGTCCCCATCTGACATTTGTTTGTGGGCGCATGAGCTCGATTTCGGTCCCCGACATTCGTGTACGCGAGTCGCGCTTGCGCACAAGTATGGTTCGGACGTGATTTGCACCCCACTGCGCGCACACATGGAGAGAGTCTTTATGCTTTTTAGAGTATCCCTTACCAAGAAGGTGATACATTATAAGTTAGCCCATTTTCTCTTGTTTTTCCTATGTGGGACAAGCTATTTTGAAAATGAGAAAACTCATTTCAACACTAGCACTTTGAATTTTAATATATTCATCTTTCAAAAACTATTTTTGACAAATAAATATATAATTTTGATATTATCACAACATACAACACGATTCCACATTCAAACTTGTCATTCGACAAACGATACAAATAAAAATTAATGTCTAAAGTTCATCCAATATTCTTTCATATTTATTCATTTTTCTCTAACATGCTTTAATTAATCAACTTCTTATGATCAATATATATTTCACCCATTGATGTAATGCGTTTGATTTAAATGCGTATGAGCTCTAAAATGATTTCAGTGAGGTGACCTTGTTTCGTTTGTACTCATTGTTCCCTTTTTATTTTATTCTCGATTTAATTTTAAAAAAAAATGGAAAAACAACCCACACTTACAATTCTTGTATTTAATTTAAAGCACACAAACTAATCTAAGTAGAAAGTTAAAAGAAAATGGAAAAGTTGCTCTGATAAGTTCTTGGAACTTTGTTATTGATCAATTGTTAAAGCACGCAATTCGTGAAGATGAAAATTGGTCAGTCATTGAATATTGACCATGTAACTTTTTAAGTTGTGATTTTAATCTTATATGTTTTTTTTGTTTTTGTTTTTTTGTTTTTTTGGCATTTTTAGTTTGTAGATTTTGAATTTGTGTAATTATATCATGTAAATTTTAAATAAATTCAATCCAAGGTGCCCTTGTTTCCAACATTGAACCAAAAAAAAAAATACTTTTGTTGAGGGGACAAAAACTTGTCTTGAGACTAAAATTGCAATTTCAAAATTATCAGACTACTTAATATTGCAACACACACCTATCAACTATATTATCTAATTATTTAGATCATCTAACACCTTTTCTTGTTTTGAAACAATAATAGCCATCGAACCCCACACGGGAAATGCTAATCATAAACCAAACATCAACCTAATTAAATTTAATAAGACCCTCTATATGCTTGAAACAACAATTATCTACCAAATTACTATAATGGATTCGCACATCTGCTCAAATAATGGCTGGTCACCTTTTCCTATATTCCCTTCACTTGGTTTTTCTTTTTCATGTTCTTATAATCAGCCGTTTTTAGTCCTATAAACTGTTATAATACACACATTCTTGTGTGGTGGTCTAGAATTTGTTCTTGAAGCCATATGTTTTAGCTTAGCTCACCACTTTGGTTGAGCATATATATCACATAATATTTACTTGATTTGTTTTCTGATGATGATGGTTTGATGGCTATTGCGTTAAATTTAGATTTAACTCAGGTACGAACCAATAGGTAGTAATTGTGTGTGTTATTTTATTTTTATTTTTTCTACATTTTCTTTTTCTTTTTCCTTTTTCACCATTGGGCTTTTGGTAAAATTATTATTTATGTGCAAATTGTGATATTTTAATTATATTTTGTGATATATAAACTCTATGAGATTACTTTATTTGTGATAATTTAATAAGTAAATTATAATTAATACACCGTGATATTATATATCGTGATACTTTAACTATATTTAATCGTACTTTTTTGAAAAAAAATTATTGTTCCAATATCAAACAACAAAAGTGTTGTCTCACTCTTTTACCGTACAATTAAAAGACGTAATCAACAATTCAAATGCTGATAATTGATTAGTCACTCAATTATCCCAAGAAACTTATTTTACAATTTTTTTTGCCATATTACAGAGTCAAAATCTGCCAAACATAAATAACCACATGCAGAGATTATAAGTATCGCGTGAAATCAGATTAAAGACCAGGTTTTCCCTTTATATAGTCTATATTGTTACAACACACAATCAGAACAAAAACCACACTTATAATCCATAACTTTATACTTTATGTCCGTGTGTTAATTTGTGTGCATCGAGAAGCAAATTATATAACTTCATTACATATTTTGGTAATCTCTTGTTAACCCCTTGAACAGTATTTGTTCCTATAAATTTCTATGTAAAAAATAATAAATGAAAATATTTTGCTGCATAGAGCAAAGATTTACTTATTGTTGTGCTTCCATTTTATTTCAAAACAATAAATTTTTATTAATTTGGATTTTCTCCTTTTTCATTAATTTTTCCTAATTTAACAGAAGATTAATGGAGGTACAAAGTGGTGCAGAGGTGAGACGACTTCACATTGTCTACTTTCTTAGTCGAAAGGGTTTTACCGAACACCCTCATCTCATTCGGGTCCACAACAATCTCTCTAACAATGGTGTTAGATTACGAGGTTAATTTTTGATGATCTTAATTTTCACAACCGTGAAATTGTCTTCTCATCACTATATTTGATATTATCAATTATTTATGCTAGATATCAAAGGATGGTTGGGAGAATTGCGAGGAAAAGACATGCCGGAGTCATTTACTTGGTCATGCAAGAGGTGTGTGTGTTATTAATTAATTTATTTTTTAATTAAGAATTTATCGAATATTAACTTGAGAATAATAGAAAATAAGTTTTGATTTGAATGAAATAATAGAATATAAATATTTTCTCGAGTTTAATATTTATTTACAGGCCTATTTAGCAATTAGTAGATATCAAATTACATTAGTTATTAGATTGATTTAACTAACTGATATATTAGTTATTTATATAGAAGTGTTTAATAATAGTTGATAGTGCTATCACTTGATTTTGTAAAACGACAAAAAAAAATATTAAAGTAATTTATTATTGGGTAATTCTTTTATTAATAATATATATATTAATAATTGCCGATGCAATTATGTACAAATCGTAAGTCAAGCAAAGAATTGATGAAAAGTATTAGAGAAATTATTAATACTCCTAGGTGCTTGACTGTGTATCTGTCTAGCGATTTCTAAAAATATGGTTCCGAATTATAAATTACGGGACTGAATAATGAAATACAATATTTTGAAAAGAGTTGTTACCCAAAATTTATGGTGATATGTGAAATTGTTTTCATTTAAATTACCGATTTCTAGTGGGCAATGTGGTAATCGTGGAGTAATTGATTTTCATGTGAAAAATAAAATATATTTGGATTTTATTAAAAAATTAGAACTGGCAAAAGTTGTAAAATTTTATTTTTCTTTCATAGATTTACATAATCGAATTATATTTTCATAATAGAGTGAAATAATTCAATTTCCAATAAAAAATCACTAAACAAACTTAATTTCAATTTTCAAAATAGTTATAAAAAAAGGGGGTTGATATGGAATGAAATTATTTTATACATCACATAAGCTTCACCCGGTGTATCTATGAATAATTTAACCTTTAATCATGAGGTACATGTCTTTCTGCAGGAAGTACAAGGCAGGCTATATCTGGCAAGACTTATTGGATAATGATTTTGTTACTCCAATCTCAGACAATGAACTTGTCCTCAAAGGTTCAGAAATTTCTCCCACCACTAACACCAACACAGGTGAAACTAAAACTCATCACATCACTTTACAAATCAATTTATATGTTGATTTTTTGAATTTTTTTTTTATTCTTCCCATGCAAAAAGACCAAACTTCATCGGACACGTCAATAAATACCCCAACAAAATTATCATCCGAAATCAAAGACTCATCACCAACTTTTGGCTCAAAAACATCCACAATTACAGATATTGACTCGGGACATAAACCTGAACAAGACAATAATATTTCAGACACAATAAGCCAATTAGGATATTTATCGGATAAATTATCGAATAAGAGTATTAGTACAACAAACGGTGTGGCATCATCGGATAAACCTCGTTTCGCGGTGAGCTTTCGGAATTTCATCACTTGCGGTGGTGTCGATACTAAAGATTCAGCTGTGGTGACGGCCCGTGATAAGAAGAATAGACCTTTCTCGAGCATGTGTTCTACTATGTGCAAAATGGAGAAGCTTGGAGGGTCTGATGATCAGACGATATTCGCAAAATCTCGTACGACTCGATATCAATGGAGTTATAACAGGTAAATTTTTAATTTCACGCTCTATTCGTAAATAGTGATTATACACTCGCAATATCAAAAGCAATTATTTTAAACAATTATGTTATATTTATATCTTTGGTTTTCAATTGGTTCTTATATTTTGTTTCAATTAATTAATTTCTGAAAATGGTCGTTAATTTTTTTGTAGTGTTTTTACTTCTCTAGGTCACTATTCTTGTTCGTATGTTCTAAGATTTATGACTGTAAGTAATTAATTATGACAGTAAGAGTCGTGACGGGGCGAAGGAGTCAACTAAGAGAAATGGTCAATGCCGAGAGGAAAGGGCAATTTACAAGCCAGTCAATTGGCCTAATTGCGCGTAAGTTAACTGCTAATTGAATATATTTATTTATTCTCCAATTACTCTATTATATTTTCAATCATTCCATATCATGCTGCATTAAAGTTAGGGATTTCAAGTTTGTAAAAGTTGTGTCAGTATAAGTTCCAAAATACTATGGACTTGTTATCCTTATCCTGTTATTAACCACTATCGTAACTTCTTTTTATATAAATTTCACTCATGTAACTTTAATTACTAATTATATTCGATCGATTCTTTTCTATTTTTATTTAATCAATTTTAATTAGGAAAAAAAAATTGTATTCCCAAATTATGGCCGTTTCATAGTTTACATGTAAACTATTTTTTTTGGGGCAAAAAATATGCTCGGTTTGCAGTTTGTCACCTAAATCAAAATTTTTGTAGTTTTGTGCCCCAAATCGAATGATACGGCACAATCAAGGTGTGTCACGTCATCCGATTTTGGACAATAAATCACAACAATTCTGATTTGGGGGAAAAACTGAAAATCACGCATAGTTTGTATAATAGTTTGTTACAGATCATAATATATTAGGGATGTAAGTGAGCCGCGCATGAGCTACTTGGAATCGACTCGAAAAAAGATCGAAATCGACACGAGATTAATCGAGCTCGAGCTCGAGCTACTTGAGTATATATCGAGTTCGAATTCGAGTTCATTGATACTCAACTCGATAGGCTCGCGAGCCGGAGAAAGTTTGATCTCTTCCGCCATACCTTTCCTTTCTCGRGTGTTCTAATCTGACTTTGCTCCCAATTGCTTCCTTGCATTCTCTTCTTGAACCCTKTCTTTGAACCTTGTCAATGATCGAACTTAAAGATATAAATTGAGTGCCATTTGATGAGTAACTGATAACAAAGGAGAGGGATATGGAAAGAATGAAGTAATGAAGGAGAGTTTTGATAAATTCACCATTTTATCCTTATTATGCTTACTTATATACATATACACCCTAAATATATAATAAAATTAATATTAAATATTTTATTTTATGCTTTTTTTAGGATTTTTTAACTGATCTTCTGTAACTCGAGGCGAGCCGAGCCAAATTCGAGTTTGCCGAATTTTCAAAGGAGTCGAGCTCGAACTTGAGAAAATTGAGCTCGAGCCGAATTCGAGTTTCGAGTTTTGTACTCGAGCCTGACAATTTTCGACTTGATTCAACTCGATTACACTATTAATTTATATGATAAAACGTGAAAACGATCATATTTTGAGAGGCAAAAAATAGTGACCCCTTTTAATTATTACATTTTTATCTCATATTCATTCCTGTTCTAAAAAATTCTCTCTTCATGCAACTTTTTTTCATAACTACTCAAATTAAATGGGATCCAATTGCACCTTAGCCTTTTATGTTGAGCTCAACTCCACACAAAAAAAAATCAAATGCAACCTTAAATTTACGAGGATTCTTGGTTGGTTTTCGATGGAACAGGCAATGTGGGAAGCCATTCAAGCCGGAAAAACTGCATTCGCATATGAAATCGTGCAAGGGAATGAAAGTCTTGGCAAAGGCTTCTTCTAATCATGCAGTCTTTCCTGCTGCTAAGAATGATAAATTGCAAATATCAACAGCATCAACAAATATTGGACTCTCATCGTCAATTTCTAGCTATTTCCGAATTAGTCAATGATTGTTTGAAACCTTTTTTGTTTGTCCAGAATTCTAAATGCTACCATTCCAAGTCCTTTGGCAAACTTTGATTATTAGTTTCAAACTGCAAACAACTGAATAATTACAAAACTTCTCATTGGTTTAGGCTATGCGCTAATCACGAAAATATACAGTTAAATCTTTTTGAATGTCAAATGTTGCATAACTTATTACAGTTAAATCTTTTTGAATGTCAAATATTGCATAACGTATTAAAAACATTCTATCGGGTTGTATTTGTTTAAAAAATTACCCAATCAACAAGTGTAATTTGTGAAAACTAGTAACATATATACGACGCATATTAGTATTACTCGGTTCTACCAAAGAGAGAACATTTGACCGAAGACGAAGACCGTAAGTAGGTCTTAGGTTTCCTGATTAGTGTTTTTTTTTTTTTTTTAATTATTGGATGTTTCTGTGTAGAGATTATTATTCTTTAAGAATCAATTGAGTTTTTATTTTTCAGTTTAATCTGGGAAGATTTGGGCATAGTTTCAGACTCAACATGTGCATGTTCTTGTTGCATGTTTTTTAATTGCCTGATTTTTTTTAATCTGTTTTCTGGGAAGATTTTGGCATATTTTTTCCGTTTAATTGCCTTTTTTTTTTTAATGTTGTCTGTCTTCCTTTTCTTTCATTATATTTGGATAAGATTTCAGTTCTTGTTTAAAATTGTGGAATTTGGTATTATATTGGGAAATTTGAATACCAAATTTGCCTATTTTAATTTTCAATTTTATTTAAAATATGTATACGAAACTTGTGATACTTTAACAATATTTTGTAATACTTTAACAATATTTTGTGATATTTAAACAACTTGAGTTAAAAATATTACTTAACTATACTTTTAATTAAAAATAAGTATAAAGAACTTGTGATATTTTAACAATCTTTTGTAATACTTTAACAATCTTTTGTGATACTTTAATAATATTTTGTGATACTCAAATAACTTGAGTTAAAAATGTTACTTAACTATGCTTTATTGTAAAAATATGTATAATAAACTTGTGATACTTTAACAATGTTTTGTAATACTTTAACAATTTTTTATGAACCGATTTCAAGAAAATAGATGTACAAATAGAAATCAAGTATAAATATAATATATAGACGAATTATGTTTTGTAATACTATAGGTATATTTTGTGATACTTTAACAATATTTTGTAATACTTACTATAAAATATATATAGACATAAAAAATTAAAATATAAATATAGACGAACTATGTTTTGTAATACTATAATTATATTTTATGATACTTTAACAAAACTTTGTAATACTCACTATAAAATATGTAGACGTAAAAAAATTAAATATAAATATAGACGAACTATGTTTTGTAATACTATAGTTATATTTTGTGATATTTTAACAACACTTTGTAATACTTAATATAAAATATAGACGTAAGAAAATTAAATATAAATATAGACGAGCTATGTTTTGTAATACTATAGTTATACTTTGTGATACATTAACAACACTTTGTAATACTTCGATCATGACATTAAAAAAAATGGACTAAATACGAGAAATTGCCTAATAATTGTAGTATTTCTATGAACACCGGAAAGTTTTTGAAATTTTAATTGCATGAAGGAGGGAAATGTTCAATGAAATCTCAAACGTATTCTTGTAATATTTGAAAACTGGTGGGTTTTTATGTCATTAGCCCGACCTTTAGGGGTTTGTAATTATTCCTTACAAATAAAAATATGAAGATCAAAAGAGAGTACTAAACCTCAACTCTCAAATAAAAATCCACAATAAATCCACTTCCACAAAGACGAAGTTAATAAATCATTACATTCAGTATTCACATTTTGATCCATCAACAGGTTGATGAATAAAGAGCACACGTAAAATAAACATTGTAAAAAATGAATGAATACATGAGGTTTCACCTCAAGTGTGCCATCAGAATTATTGGATGGACCTTTTTTTTTTTAGCTCAAGTGTGCCGTCTAACTCTCGAATCCAAACACACCCCAGCAAGGTCGTCGACTGGCTCATCAATAAAGCCAAGACCGCCATTGATGACCTGGCCAGAATGGGGATTCATCTACACCCTTCTTTTTCATCCCGGCATCATAAATCCTGATCTTTGGATCTGGGACACCACGACAGAAATGAGATTTCAGGTAGGGCTTGTTCTTGATCTGACGGTAACACCCAGCAGGTCGCCTCCCCATCGCGAGCCCTTCTCTAATCTTTTCGGCCTAAGGACAACACTGAAACTAAGGGAATAAGTAAAATTAAGGGCTATTACAAAAACTAAACCAGTTATTTTCAAAAATTATAAACACCCAGACATTTATATTTGTCTTACAGAAGTGCACACTGAAGTTGGTTCAAGAGGGGTGATCCGGCATGAAATAGGGCACACCTAATTTGAGGTAGATCTGCCCTGAATAAGATTATAATTAAGAAATAGATACAATGGGATCAGCTCGGTCTAGAGAGAGGTCTAGATGAGGCCCTTGGGAGAGCCGATTCTCAGGGAAAGTGTCTCAATACTTGCTCCTGACTCCTATAGACAGAGCTGAAATAAGATAGAAAGGAAAAGAAAGATTTGTAAAAGACCTGGTCAAAGTCAGGTCTGATATTGATACTGAGGTGGTGAAAAGATGAAGAAAGACCTTGAATAGGAAAGGCCTGTCTTCCTCGGGTTCCCGGTAAGGAGACAAGTGGGACCACTTGTCAGAATGGGTTACGCAAACAGCCCCTGATTCGTGGGTTGTGTTTCTGGGATCCCAGATGGGGTCCCCACTAGGAGAAACTATAAATATCTCAGCCCCAAGGCTGAGACGGGTATGTTATTCTTTGTGCATTCCTTCTTTGCTTGCTAAGAGAAACCTCATACGCTTTACTGACTTAAGCATCGGAGAGGTTTCCACCGGAAAACCACCGGTGGTCCTTTCTAACGTGTTTCTGTGCGCAGGTCAAGAAGGTGTTCCAGGTTCCAGGTGTTG
This sequence comes from Phtheirospermum japonicum, assembly GCA_014905375.1. Taxonomy (NCBI): domain Eukaryota; kingdom Viridiplantae; phylum Streptophyta; class Magnoliopsida; order Lamiales; family Orobanchaceae; genus Phtheirospermum; species Phtheirospermum japonicum. The sequence goes on from BMAC01000243.1 coordinate 924,259, forward strand.
TTCTGGACGTCGGTCATATTTTGGGTCGAAACGATTGGCGCCGTCTGTGGGAAAAATATCGATCAAAGCTAAGACGTGAGCATGGCTTCGGATGGTTTAAGGCAAAATTTGGTGGGGGAGCTCGGCGGAACTCCCAGCTCCGCGTGCCGTGGGGTATGCCACAGTCGGCTGAGCCGTCAACGGCGAGGCCAGGGGAGGTAGAGACGTCAGCTGCAGCCAAGACAGGTACCGCTCCGCCCTCCTCAGGCGGACCGCCGCCTGTCACTGAGGGGCTGTTGAATGATGCTTTGCTCAGGCAACTGTCTGAGTTAATCGGCAAGGCTGTGGAAGCAGCCGTGGAGAAAAAATTTACTGCGATGTCAACTCCACCATCAGGAGTGCGGCCGGATCGGACGGTCAAATTGACGGAAACCAAACCATTGCGCAATCATACGGCAGGGCGAACTCCGCTTCAGGACAGGGATGAGCACTTGTCCACCTCCGACAGTGAAACATCTAGCCAGATTAATCCAGGCTTGATGGAGCAGATGCAAAGTTTGCAGAAAGAGGTGAGAGAATTTAAGAAGAAGATGACGAGCGATGGTGTGGTTCCGGCGAGAAGGGGCACACCGTTTACTGAGGAAGTCATGCGCGATGACGTTCTGGCCTCCTACAGGTCGTTGGGTTTCGAATATAATGGGACCACTGATCCCTGGGATCATCTGAGCCAATTTGAGATTGCGGCGGCTGTGCATAAATTCTCAGACACAGTCATGTGTCGGGTCTTTCCGATGACCTTCACTAAATCAGCTCAGCTCTGGTTCAGCCAGCTGCCGCCGAGGTCCATCAGTAACTTTGACGAATTCAGTTCAGCTTTCTTGCACCAGTTTACGAGCTGCCAGAAATACCAGAAAATGCCGCTTGATCTTTTCAGCCTAAAGCAGAAAGAGAATGAGAGCCTACGCGCCTACATCAACAGGTTTACAACGGCTAAGTTGGAAGTGCCCTCCACGTCTGAAGAGCTGTTGGTGAATGCTCTGGCGCAGGGTCTGAGGAGAGGGGGATTTTTCAATCGCTGGTGGTGAAACCAGCTCTAAAATTTGGAGAACTCTTGGAGAGAGCCGAGAAGTACATTCATCTGGAGGAAGCGTTTAAAATCAAGGAGGAAGGAGAGAAGAAGAGAGAAAGGTATGATAGAGAAGACATGGCAGCAGTGAAAAAGCCTAGGCCAGAGCTGTCCGTGGGCAGACCTCGTTTTGACAGGTATACCCCTCTGGCAACCCCTCAGGGAGAGATACTGCAAGCAATAGAACGACATCCAGAGCTGCACTGGCCCAAGACCTATTCACAAAAACCGAGGAAGGAAAGGTCAGACCGTTTCTGTCGTTTCCATAATGAATACGGGCACAGCACTGATGAATGTACGCATTTGAAAGATAATTTAGAGAGAATGGTCCAGGCAGGACACCTGAAAGAATTGCCCGCATAAGGAAAGAAGAGGCCAGATCTGGTCGTAGCAGCTACAATCATGCTCCACAAAACAAAAGAGATCAGGATAGGGGGCGACCTGAAGGAAGAAGATCTGACCAGGCTCAGGTTATTCATGGAGAAATCCAGATTATTACTGGTGGAGAGCTGGAGGATCATTCTAAGAGGACGCAACATAGTTAAGTTCGAGCTGCTAAAGATCTGATTAGAAGGCCACGTGAGGTAGGGCAGATGGCGTCTGCTCCAAATATCTATTTTGGATCAGAGGATGGTGATGGCATCTTAGCCCCCCACATGGATTCCCTAGTAATAACGGCAACCATTGCTAATTATAACGTGCGAAGGATTTTTGTGGATACAGGGAGCTCTGCCGACATCTTGTTCTTGATTGCTTTAAACAACTAGAGTTGGACGTCGAGCTGGAGGAGGTGACCACCTCCTTGGTGGGGTTTGCAGGGGGAGCCCCGAAACCATTAGGAGCGGTCAGGCTCCTCGTTACTTTAGGGGAAGAGCCATATCGTGTGACCAGGACGATGCGTTTCTTAGTGGTAGATGCGCCATCCTCGTACAATGTTATGCTTGGCAGACCTTCCCTAAGTCAGTTCCAAGCAGTAATCTCAGTTTTTCACATGAAGATGAAATTCCCCACTGAGGATGGGACTGGCGAGGTGAGAGGTGATCAATACGCATCTCGACAGACGTATGTTGAGTGTATTAGGCGGAATAGCGAGGATGAGAGGTTGAGTAAAAAAGCTCGGATAGAGCAGCAGCGGCAAGATCTGGGGAGAAAAGAGGAAGGGTTGATGCTGATGGAGGTTGTCCCAGGCGATGAGAATCGAGTCCTCCGAGTGGGAACAACGCTTAGCCCGGAGGTCTTGACAGATCTGGTGACTTTGTTGAGAGAAAGCACGGATGTATTTGCTTGGTCACCCGAGGACTTGGTAGGGATCGACCCGAAGGTGATGGAACATCGCCTTAATATCATTCCAGGCATGAAACCGGTCAAGCAAAAGAAGCGTAACTTTGGGCCTGAGAAAGAGGCCATCATTGAGTCTGAGGTGGAGAAATTGTTAAAGGCCAAGCATATTCAGGAGATACAATTCCCTGAGTGGCTCTCTAATGCTGTGCTGGTCCCCAAGACCCAAGAAGATTGGCGTATGTGCATCGATTTCCGAGATCTCAATCGTGCTTGCCCGAAAGATCACTATCCTTTGCCTAGAATCGACCAACTTGTCGATTCCACCTCTGGCTGTGAGCTCTTGAGCATGATGGATGCCTCACAAGGATATCACCAGATCAGGTTGGCGCAAGAAGATTGGAAGCGATTCAGCTTTATAACCCCAAAGGGGACATATTGTTATGTGGTAATGCAGTTTGGGCTCAAAAATGCAGGGGCCACATACCAGCGATTAGTAGATAAAATGTTCAAAAGCCAGCTCGGTCGGAACATGGAAGTTTACGTGGATGATATGCTCGTGAAAAGTGTGAAGGCGACCTCGCATGTGGACGACCTGAGGGAGACCTTCGACACCTTAAGAAAGTACAGGATGAAACTCAACCCTAAAAAATGCACATTCGGGGTCAGAGCTGGTAAATTCTTGGGGTATATGGTTACGGAAAAGGGGATTGAGGCCAACCTAGATAAAGTACGAGCAATCATGGAGATGCAGGCGCCCAGGAATATTAAGGAAATGCAGTGTTTAGCGGGTCGCATCAATGCCTTGAGCCGATTCGTCTCGCACTCGGCAGAGAAGAGCCTCCCTTTCTTCCGAGCCCTGCGTAAGAAATCTCATTTTGACTGGAGCGAAGAGTGTGAGGATGCCTTTAGAAGGTTAAAGGAACACTTGGCCAGCATGACCTTGCTCACAAAGCCTGTCCAAGGAGAGCCCGTCATCTTGTACTTGTCGGTTAGACAACAGGCAGTCAGCTCTGTCTTGCTCTGAGAGGAGGGAAAGATGCAGAAACCAGTATACTACTGGAGCAAGGTCTTGCATGACGCCGAAGTAAGGTATGTCGAAATAGAGCGAGCAATGCTAGCTTTAGTGGGCACAGCTCGGAAATTGCGCCCGTGTTTCCTCTTGCACAGTATAGTCGTGCGGACAAACTTGCCATTGAAAGCTGTCATAGACAAGCCAGAGGCGTCGGGCAGACTGGTCAGGTGGATAATTGAGCTTAGCGAATTCGATGTCGTGTTTGAGGCTAGGACAGCAATAAAAGCTCAGGCGCTAGCTGATTTTATGCAAGAGATGACCAGCTCTTCAAATGATGAGCATGAGTGGACGGTCTTCACAGATGGTTCTATCAGTAACCAGGGTTGTGGGGCAGGAATTGTCTTAATAGATCCGACAGGGGTGTCAACGGAGTACGAAATACGTTTAAATCAAGCTCTATCCAATAACGCGGCAGAGTATGAAGCCCTCCTGCGAGGAGTTCAGATGGCACAGGATCTAGGAGCAGAGCAGATCTGTGCCAAAGTGGATTCTCAGCTTGTTTGTAAGCAGATAAATGGAGAATTCGAGACTAGGGAAGATAGTATGCAGAGATATTTGGCAATGTTTAGAGAGCTATCCAGGCGCGTGAAATCTCTGACAGTTGCACAGATCCTTAGGGAAGAGAATGGAAGAGCCTACTACTTGGCGAAAGTGGCTAGCTCTGCCACAGATTGCAGGGAAAGAGTGAATACGTTACTAAGAGCGGATGCAGAATTCGATTCGAAGTAGATCTGCTCAGTAAATGAAAAATATGATTGGCGCTCCCCTATCATTACTTATTTGGAAAAAGGAGAGTTGCCAGAGGAAAAAAAGAGAAAAAGCGAAGGTAAGACTCAGATCTGCTCGTTTCTGTCTAGTCAAGGGGGCTCTATTTCGGAGGGGGTTTGGAAGACCTTTGTTGCGATGTGTAGGATCAGAAGAGAGTATCCAGGTCCTTAAAGAAGTCCATGAAGGGTGTTGCGGCAATCACATGTGAGCGCGGGCCCTGGCTGGTAAAATACTGAGGGCTGGATATTTCTGGCCATCACTGAGAAGAGAGGCTGAGATTTTCGTAAAAAGGTGTGAGAAATGTCAAAGGATGTCTCCCCTAACTCACCAACCGGCGGATGGGCTGATGACAATGAGCTCTCCTTGCCCTTTTGGGAAATGGGGGATCAATCTGGTCGGTCCCTTCCCAATGGCTCCAGCTCAAAAGAGATTCCTAATTGTAGCCGTTGATTATTTCAGTAAGTGGGTTGAGGCGGAAGCTCTGGCTAAAATAACAGAAGAGACAGTGATGGGCTTCATATGGAAGAACATTGTGTGTCGTTTTGGGGTGCCAAGGGTGATAGTATCGAACAACGGGGCCCAGTTCATGGGGGCCAAAATTAAAGCCTGGTGCACTAAAATGAAAATCCAGCAACATTTCACATCGGTTTACCACCCACAAGCAAATGGCCAAGTCGAGGTAACCAATCGAATCCTGGTTCAAGGGCTCGAATCGCGGTTGGAGAGATCTGGGGGAAAATGGGTAGAAGAGCTGAATGCGACACTTTGGGCATATCGCACGAACCCTAAAGAAAGCACGGGCGAAACCCCTTTTAGTATGGTCTATGGCATGGACGCTATTGTTCTTGCGGAGATTAGCCTCGAAACCCATCGAGTACAGAGCTATGACAAAAAGCAGAACGAAGAGCTGATGCAAGATGCGCTAGATTTTGTTGAGGAAAAAAGAGAATGGGCGATGGTAAAAATGGAGCATGTACGAGGGCGTATCCGAGCAGCATACAACAAGACGGTTTGTAAAAGATGCTTCCAGGTGGGAGACCTGGTGTTAAGAAGAGCTGACTTAGGGAAAACGAAAGGAAAGCTGGATGCCGCATGGCAGGGGCCGCTCCGCGTTGTGCAGACCTTACCGGGGGGAGCATACAAATTAGAAGAGTTGGATGGCACCGAAATCCCCCGTGCCTGGAACATAATCAATCTACGAAAATTCTATGCATAGATTGTATTTCCTTGTTATTTATCTATCCTATTGAATAAAATTGCAGGTTTGACTGATTTGAGCACGTGTGCATAATTAAGCCAGGATTGGATAAGGATGGATGTCCTCGATTTCGCCTGACCTGATGGTCAGTGTAAGCCAGGATTGGCTAAGGACGGATGTCCTCGATTTCGCTTGACCTGATGGTCAGTGTAAGCCAGGATTGGCTAAGGACGGATATCCTCGATTTCGCCTGACCCGATGGTCAATTTACGCTAGGATTGGCTAAAGACGGATGTCCTCGGTTTTGCTTGACCTGATGGTCAGTGTAAGCCAGGATTAGCTAAGGACGGATGTCATCGATTTTGCTTGACCTGATGGTCAGTGTAAGCCAGGATTGGCTAAGGACGGATGTCCTCGATTTTGCTTGACCTGATGGTCAGTGTAAGCCAGGATTGGCTAAGGACGGATGTCCTCAATTTCGCTTGACCTGATGGTCAGTGTAAGCCAGGATTGGATAAGGACGGATGTCCTCGATTTCGCCTAACCCGATGGTCAGTTTGAGCCAGGGTTGGCTAAGGGCGGAGGCCCTTGATTTTACCTAATCTAATCGACATTAAATATTTTAACTCACCTGAGCAGGTACCAAAGGATGACCTGCATTAGGGCCTGCCATCCTAAGATTTGAGGGAAAACAGCCCTGGATGATTAGAGCCCAAGATCAGACTTGGCTAATTTTGGAGATCTAAGAAGTTAAGCCCATAAACACAATCGCGTATTGTTTGAGCAAGAAAGATCGATCAAATAGATAAAAGTCCGAGAAAAACTCGAGTGTCCCATGGTATTCTAGCAAAAAATGGAAAGTACATATGCATTGGCAAGAACTCAAGATCAATTTGGTTGAATGCAGTAATCAAAATATAAACTTCCATTACACCAAAAACTCGACAAGTACAAGAGCAGATTGCACACATCCTCCAAGGAGGCTGGCAATTTTGATTACAAAAATTTAAAGAACAAGAAAAATATACGATTCATCTGGGGGGGGCCGCCGATCTGAGGCTAGAGCGCGGCAGACTCACCTGAGCTCGTGCTCCATTTCGTGCAGACGGCGGTGATACTTATCAGACCGCTCGGTGAGAGAGTGAGCTTCACCGGCAGTGATAGTAAGACGGTTCACCGACTCAAGCAAGAAGCGGTAGAGGTAGCCGACTTTTTCCTTAAGTAAGATCAGCTGATCGGAAAACTTGAACTTTTCGACGACCAAGGCGATGTTCTTCCATTTAACTATGTCGATTTCTTCAAGAAGGGGAGAAGAAGCCATATGCAAGGAAAATATTGACAGGTAAACAAGGAAAGTAACATATTTAAAGAACAGGAGAGCGTGGAAAAGAATCAAAAAAGTACTAGGGTTCCCGGAAAATCAGGAAACCCTAGAAAACCAAAGGCCGCAATAAGACAAAAACAAACATTATCGTGAAAATTCAAAAAATCAGCACAAAAAGTTCACAACTTATAAAAAGCCAGACCAGCCACGCAGGCTAAACAAACAGGTCTGGAAGGAAAATACATTTTCTAATAAGCCTAAGCAGTAGCCTCCAGCTCCGCATCCAATTCTGCTGCCAATTGCTCTACGGCCCCCTCATTTAAAGCGTCGGGCGAGGCTCTGCCGGGTAACTCACCCAGACCGGCGAAGGTCGGGGATGGAGAAGAGTCAGGAGCGATCTGGGCAGGAGCCTGGTCTAATTGAGACTCTGGCGGAGGAGAGCGGAAGAGGAAGAGAACGTGGCCGGCAAACTCTGCGGCAGAAGCTTGGTGCAACCGGTCTAGCCCCTTATTGTAAACGAAAGATGTGGGCTCTGGGGGAGTCTCCAAGGAAGGTTCCGGTTGAAGGAGGCGTCAGGGCTGGCAAGATTGGCTGCTCTCCACTTGGCTTGCTCATCTAAACCAAAGTGATAGTAGTTCATGGCCTCAGGGAGAAGTAGAGAGTAAAGCTCTTTTGACCCTAGAAAGGCCTTTTGGGTCTCCTCCCTAGCCAGCTGAACCAATCTAAGCCCTTCCTCGGAGTCCAGAAGTTCAATTTTCCCCTCCTCTCGGGCCTTGGCAATGGCTTCATCTGCCAAGCTCCGGGCTTCGGCTAAGGCCTGGTCTCTTGCCTCGGTGCGGGCCATTTCGACTATTATATCTTGAGCCTTCTGTACTGCCAGAGTTTCGGCCTTAGCCTCTTTGAGTTTGCCCTTCAACTCTTCAAGTTCTCTCTCTCGCTTCTTCAGCAACTTCCCCCTCTCCTTGGCCAGCGCTCTGAAGCGCTTTGTCTTCACAGCGAGCTCTTTATTCTCCTTAACCACATCAAATTGTATCAATGATCTGGAGATGCGAGTGGCTAGGAGAGTTTTCTTGGAGAAGGCCTGGTTGTACAAAAGAAAGAGGGGTCAGCAATTGAACAAGAATAATAGTAATAAAATAATTGGGCAGGAAACTTACACTCACTTCATCATGGCACCAGGACTCCAATAATTCCATGTCAGTCATTTTCTCCAGGACTGGCCGATCAGCGGGTAGCATGCTTCGTAGCATGAATTGGACAGCAGTCTCCCTCGAGCAGTTGGCTAGGGAGTTAACCGGGAAAGGCCCGCCGGGGACGATTGGCGGAAAAACACTGGGAGTTGGAGGAGTTGGGGCTGGAAGAGCTCGAACATTAGAGGTCGTGCGTGGCCTCTTAGAAAGAGGGAGCAGATCTTCCTCAGCGTCGGGGGAAGAGCTCCTAGTAAGAGCGGGCCGAGGAGCTAGCTATGCAGGCCTGGAGCCGACTGTTGTGGAGGTGCCTTGGTCATGGCTAGCTGAAGGGCCAGCCCCCTACTCGGTTGCTCCTGCAGGCCTTGCTGTCTTTTTCTTGGCCTCCTCCAGGATTTGTCGCATCATTTTCTCTGAAAGTAGAAACAGAGAAGTTAGTGCCTGGGTACAGTCACTTGTAATATTCTGAAAGGAAAAAGGAACTATACCGATCTCCGGAGATAAAGGAGATGTTTCTGATCGATCATTAAACCAATCCAGAACTGAAGGGAGAAGGAGGTTGGTCACGTGAATAGGATTCCTATTTAAGGTAGAAATAATCCTTTTCAGGCGTGAAGATCTGTGTGTAGAGGATAAAGGGGGATAAGAGGGCAACCCTTCGAGGGGTTTTGGATCAAAGCCCCAATCCCCGTTGCAATGGACAAAGAAGAATTTCTTCCTCCAGTCCTTGTTGTAGGTAGGCAGTTTGAGCAAAAAGTGAACGTCTGGTCTGGCGGTCAAGTAGAAGCAGCTCGGGTAAGAGCTTTTCGCTTGAAAAAGCTGAAAGAAGGTGTGAGCGGTGGGGTCCAGCCCGGCATAACGCATGGCTAGGCTATAACATACCATGATACGAAAAGAATGGGGGGTGAATTGGAAAACGGGTATCTGATACATTTTTGCTATCTCCAGCATTAATGGGTGTACAGGCAAGCGTAAGCCTGACTGGAATTGATCCTGATAAAAGGTTAACCAACCCGCCGGCGCCTGGAAATCCAAGATGCACGCCGGGGGGCAGTACGGGTCATAAGGATCAGAGATGTTATACTTATGGCGGATTTCTTCAATGGTTCGTTCGCTAAGAATAGAGGTCACTTTGGGATGATCGCCGACGGCCGGAGGATATTCCACGCCATCAGAGGAGGAAGAAGGGATTACGGCGGCCTCAGGGGCTACCAAGGAAGAAGGT
>BMAC01000243.1:935237-956655 GCA_014905375.1 Phtheirospermum japonicum
TTCTTTCCCTCTTCGTCTTTTTTCCTAACCCTAATCAACCTCCCCGACGCTCAGATTCTTTTCCCCTCTTTTCTTCACTCACGTAATGGTCCTGGTGGTTTGTATTTCATGTCAATTGCCAGATTAACTCAGAGTTAATTTATTCTTATCTTTTCCCCTCTTTCCCCCTCTTTTCCCCTCTTTTCTTCACTAGTCGACGATGGTGGCGATCTAGACCACGCGCCGCCAGTAGATCCAGATCGATGGAGGAGGAAGAAGACTACAGCGATGTGTGCTACGTTAAATGCGGGTCGGGTCAACGTCCGGCGGAGCTTTTCCTTTGCGATAAATGCGACAGTGGATTTCATCTTTTCTGCTTCCACCCAGTTCTCACCGCTGTGCCCAATGGGCAATGGTTTTGCCCATCCTGCTCAAATCACACGAATACAACAAGTATGTAAATGGATTATCTGGTTTTATTTATACTTTATTTTAATATCTGGATTTGATTTTTATTTTTCCTGTATATGTTTAAGAATAATGTAATGTTTATCCGCTTAATTTTGTTATTTCCTGTTGTAGAACCGAAATCAGAGATATCCCCACAGCATTAAGCCTTTGATTTCTTTTATTTTTCTGGAATTGATTTGGTAAACTCTTCTGTGAATGTGATTGAATGAATCACGAATTATATGTGTTTCAATGTGATTTCAATGTCTTTTTTTTTTCTGGAATTAATTTTTCTGGAATGATTTAGCTTCTGTGATTTCAAATTATGGTTTTTTCTCTGTGTTTATGTTTCGATTTATCAGAACATACATAATTTTATATCATTTATTTATTAATTTTCGTTGTGCTTATATTTTCCGACTTAATCCCTCATTTTGCCTTCAGACTTCTCACTTGGATGATAGCGTTGTTGATCCTTCCCTGAATTCGGCCATTGTCAAAACCTGTTGCTCGCTTGAAGAGAGAGAATCGATTGTCGTCGCCGCTGCAAGGGCTGCCAGCTTACGGCCTGCTCCATCACCGACCTTTGGGTTCCCTGCGCCTCCCGGCCCGGCTGCCCCGACAGCATCCACCGTGGTGAGAAAAGGCACACATGAAATATGCGAAAGATCAGATTCCTAAAGGTGGCTATTCGATAACTCTTCGTCCACCGGCCACACTAGATTATTCCTCATGGCTCACTAAGGCCACATTTCAGAGGTATTTATTTTTTCATTTTCTAATAAATGATCTCTTACGTCAATTTAAATTTGGTGCAAGTTTGAGCCATTATTACTAGTAAATCAACTTGTGTTGTTTCCATTTTTTTAAATATTTTTATTTTTGCTGATGGGTGGTTTGAGTTGAGACTCTTGAAGCCAAGATAACTGGAACTCTGAATAATATTCAAGAGACAACTGCAAATGTAAGATGCTACATTTTTTCTCAGTTTTATGGTTATTATCTTTTCATGACTATCTGAATAATTTCTTAAAGTCTGGTCACTGGGTACATTATGATTAGTCTAGTCGTTAATTTCTTGTTTTGTAAGTAATAAGATGATTGTGGAGGGAAAAGGAAACAAAGGAGGATGTTTTAGTCGAGACGGAGAATGGTGAAGTTTGGCGTCCCTCGTACGATGTTCGTCGCAAGGATCCTCACGCAGCTATATCTGGAATTATGGTAATTTCTTGGTTTCCTCTTTATATATATACACACACACACGCACACATATATAAATTTAGCGCTGATTTAAATCAAATATATCTTTTCATCTTTGAAAGAAACATTTACTAGTAAATTTCATGGACAGTCATTGAAAATCGAAACGAAGAATAATGATAGCATCCAAATAATGCATTTATTAGTTCTGCTGAATGAAGAATTGTACGCGTGCTATTCCTGAATAAATATAGAGATGACACGTTCACATGTGCTTTATCTACTTGTTAAAGCCACTCTCTACTCTCTAGTATATGGACTTTAATTGTTAGTGAAAGTGGGATTTTTCGATAAACAAAGGATTTTCTTCTGTTCCAGCCAATTGTAATTGCTGTTGGACTGGGTGCTGGAGGCACGGAGATGTTAAGTAGCTTTCTTGCTGCAGCTCCTCCAGAGCAGCAGAAACATATACTGGGGGAGCGTCTTTATCCGCTCGTTGCTCATTATCAGGTCAACAACTTTTTTAATTCATAGTGTCTTGCATCTTTTATCAGTTCTATTAATATTTTACCCACACATGGCTAAATAGAAAAATTTAATAGTCTTAGTAATTTAATTGCCAAAAAAAAACACTAAACAAACATAAACACTTAGCTTAGTGACTTATTCTAATTACAAAAAACATGCATAAATATTTATTTTTATATTTGATTTCTCACGTGGCAAATAGTACAGCAAACCTAAAATGATAATTTATTCCTTTTGCATGCAGCCTGATCTAGCGGCAAAGATAACGGGAATGCTTTTGGAGATGGATAACTCTGAGCTACTGCATCTATTGGATTCGCCTGAGGCACTAGCAGCCAAGGTAAAAGAGGGTGTCGAGGTGCTCAAGCTTTCAAAGTCCAAAGTGTCGAGTCATGAATCACTGCGTTCGATGTTTCTACTCAAGTCGCTGTTAGTTAGTTAGGTGACGGAAGCTATATGGATTTGGATAAAAGTGGATAAAAGAGGTCATTTTGGAGCTGATTTATTTGGTTCATTATGTTATTCTTACCAACACGGTAAACTCAGAAATACGTTTGGAGACCTCACAAGGATTGATGCTCGTTTGGATATTGGTTCATTATGCTGGTTTATTTGGTTCATAGTGCTATTCTTACCATTATGATAAGTTTCTCGATTTATATTTGTTCGTCGTGACTTGAACTAAACTTTGTACTTACTCATCGTTTTAATAGAAAATATATTTTATTTTTACTGAGAGTATTATTTTTTTATAATTGTATTTGCATTTAATTTGTATTTTTATTTCTTTTTTTTAATTTTTTTTACTATTTTCTAGAAGGTATATTTAGAAAACCGCCGTAAAAACGCTGCATTCTACGGCGGTTCCAAAACCGCAGTAAAAACGCTGCATTCTACGGCGGTTCAAAAACCGCCGTTAATTCATGATTTTTTACGGCGGTTTTTAAAAACCGCCGTAAAATTTAACGGCGGTCGATATAACGGCGGTTCAAAAACCGTCGTTAAAAGCTCAAAAAAACCGCCGTTAAAGTGTTGTTTTGCAGTAGTGTCACAAATACATTTGCAGTAGAATTACCTTGAAGTGGCTCCTTTTTTCAAGCACCATATCTTTTCCCACATCCTCCTCCTTCTCCAGTACACCACCTTTAACCTAATTGGAGATATAAAATACAGAAACTCAAAAAGATTTTAAATAAAATGTGTAGTTGACATCAACACAATATTTGGATTATAAGATCTTATAAGACTGTCAAACAACACTTAGTTCGTATCTAAATATTAGTTAAGAGATCTGTTAAACAATAAACAAACCTAATTTGCATCGAACTCTAAATTAACAGAAAAAATGGCTAAATATGAACACACGAAATGCAAAAATCAAAAAAATACTTGAAGCATATTTGAAATAAAAGCCACAAAAAATGGAAAATACAAGAGAAGTCATAATTAAATCGAACAAAATCTGAAAATTTACCTTCAATTTCAGTGTGCACAGTCGCCAATCAAATTTTAAAGAGTCTTGTCATCTACCGCCACTGTCATCCACTGCCGCCATCGTAGACCAAAGCTCTTGTGGGTTTTTTTTCCTCCCAGAAGGTTTTGAGAATGGAACATCTCTGCCCTCTCACACTCAGATTGGAAGAATGACGATTTTTTTTTTATTAATGCACGGGCAGGTAGGGGTTTTGTGGGTGGGTTTTTGGGTCACGTCAAATAAATGGTAAAAACTAGTCTCATAGTATGAGACCAGTCTCACACAAGTATTTGCCATATACCTAAGCGGATAAATTACAAAGAAAAATAAAACTGAAGTTACATCCTTTAATAGGTACAATCCGTAGTATATATATATATATATATATATATATATATATATATATATATATATATATAGGGGTGGGTTCAAATGAAAACCATGTCCTCAACCTGCGAACTAGTGTTGTTGTTATATACCAACAGTGCTTTTATTATACAATCACAGTGCTTTATTAATATTTAACAATAGTGTTTTTATTATATAATCCTAATATTTTTAATTAAATAAGGAAATACACAAAAAACCTGATCCATCTATTTAATTAGATCTAAAACCCATAATTGACCCTAGGTTCACATATAGAGACATGGTTCTCATTTGAACCTAATCATATATATATATATATATACACACACACACACACACGGGGTGGGTTCACATGGGAACAAATTCTTGTGTGGGGGAATTTAGAAACCTACTATATTTTATAATGCTATTTATGAATCATGTAGATAATTGTAAAAATCAAGAAAACATAAAAATAGTAATGTGAAAATATAAATAGCATTTTGTATAATTTAAATTAGCATCACATATGATGTAATATAGCGGTTTCTAAGTACCCACCTAGGAAATTGGTTCTCACATGATCCTATATATATATATATATAATAGAGAGTTTATAAGCTCTCTAAAGTGTTTGGTAATTTTTAAAAAGGAGCTTATAAGCTTAGATCATCGCCAATTCAACAATATTGTAAGAAAAAAAATTAACACGTGGCAAAAAATAATTATGTGACACATTAAATACTTGATATTGTAACGATCAATCTCAAACTTTAGACGTTGCTCTTGACAATGTATATAATTAATTTAAATCAAATCATCCAATTATGTTATTCCTCTCTATTTATTTTTCTTAAAAAACCCAAAACTGCTACATAAATAATATTAATATTAATGTATTGGAGAACTTTTTTTGAAAAATATCCTCTTTTTTTTTTTTTTTTTTGCTACATAAGGTTAGATTATACTATTGTATTGGAGATGCTCTTACACAATAAGATGTTAAGTCTTTATAAGCTATTTAAAAAAAAGTAGGGGTACCCTCTTATCTTTTTTAGAGATAGAGAGATTATTTTCATTTACATATTGAACTTTGACTATTTAATTACAATAATTTTTATTACTAACATCATATACTACCTCTGTTTTTTATTAAGTTTCGTTTTAGTGTGTGTTAAAAGTTTAAGAAATACACACACACACACACACACACACACACACACAACACACACACATATATATATATAATTATGTTCAAATGAGAACCATGTTCCTATATGTGAACCTATGGTCAATTATGGGCCTTAAATCTAATTAAATGGATGGATCAGATTTTTTGTGTATTTTCTTATTTAATTAAAAGCATTAGGATTGTATAATAAAAGTACTACTGGTGTATGTAACTGAAAATATTAATAAATCACTGAGATTATATAATAAAATCACTAGTTCGCAGGTTCGTATATAATACACAAAAAATCTGATCCATCTATTTAATTAAATTTAAGACCCATAATTGACTTTAGGTTCACATATAAGGACATGGTCCTCATTTGAACCTACTCCTATATATATATATATAATAGGGGAGTTTGGCAGGAGAGAGAAACAATTCATGAAAAATAAGTGGGTTTTCTCGCCCATGAATTGTTTCTATTTTTATTCCCTAAAATCACGTGACAATTTCTGACCAACCATCCTCTACTCACTATAAAACCGTCCTCATTTTATTATTTACCACGCAGTAAAGAGAGAGCTCTCTCCTTCATTTCCTCTCCCTCATTCACGAACAATTCATCTGTGAATCGAGAATATATATATATATATATATATATATATATATATAATAATAGGGGAGTTTGGCAGGAGAGAGAAACAATTCATGAAAAATAAGTGGGTTTTCTCGCCCATGAATTGTTTCTATTTTTATTCCCTAAAATCACGTGACAATTTCTGACCAACCATCCTCTACTCACTATAAAACCGTCCTCATTTTATTATTCACCACGCAGTAAAGAGAGAGCTCTCTCCTTCATTTCCTCTCCCTCATTCACGAGCAATTCATCTGTGAATCGAGAATTTCTCTTTAACCAATTTCTACCAATCTCTATCAATAATTTATAATTTTTTAGGATAAGCATGAATACTTATTTCAACCAATTTCTACCAATTCGTCTGTGAATCGAAAATTCCTCTCCCGCGTGAATATTTTCAGATCTGTCCGTGATAATTTCAAGATCAGTCCGTGTATATATCTATGCAGGTATGCGACCAAATATTTTCCAGATCTGTCCGTGTATATTTTTTAAATGAAAAACCTTTTTTTTCAGATCTGTTTGTGTTAGTTTCTTGATCTGTCCGTGTATATAGATCTATGCAGGTATGGTGACCCCTCGACTGGGGGAGCCAACCTCAGGATTCGATGTGGTGCCAAAAACCGAAGTGGTTTTGTGTGTTGAAGAATATTTGCTTCAATTTTGTAAATTAATTTTTGATTTTCAATTTCAGTGATGAAATAACTATTATTTATTTCGTAAATCATCTTTTGGATGTGATTGAGTTTCTATTTATATTTTCTTTTTTATTTTTTTCTAATGGTACAAGATTAAGTATGTGAGTAAATATGGTATGGCCTAAATATTTTATTTTTGATATGGGTGTTTGATTTGATTTTTACAATTTATTCATTATTTATTTTTTTATTTATTTTATTCTCATAGATTTGTAGTTATCCTCATTCATTAATTGATGATTACCGCGTGAATATGTTAATAAAGGATCAGATCCAAAAGATGTAATAAATATAAAAAGGGTCAAATTTTGGTAAATATAAAAACGGTCAATTTTTGGTAATTTTCGCGTGAATATGTTAATAATGGCATCAAATCCGCGTGAATATGTGAATATGGTAATTACTTTATTATGCCCACGCTAATTTTTGGTAATTGTATAATATACACCAAAATATTAATTGTTGAATTATTCATATTGTATAATAGTCATGGACAAAATTAGGTAATAAAATATTTAAAAAACAAAATTGTGTAAGGTAAAAATAATAATATATTTGTTATTCAATATTAGTTGATAATTAACATAACCATGCTTATGAATTTTGAATATATATATTCCGATTGTATATAAATATATTTTTTGAATTTTGATCTTATAATAGATATTAAAAACTGGAACCTATTTATATTAGTTTTGTTTAAAGATATTTGGTGAAATCTCTTTATTTGTTCCGGTCTCTTCGAGATTAATTTTTTTAGAAGTCTTAAAATTTTAACAAAAAAAATAAAAAATGGATGTTGACGGGTTATATATAAAATCAATTAACGCAAGATTAATGGTTATCTTTAAATATATACAATTATTAGATTAATTTTTGGAGTCTCTCGTAATTATTATACAATTAGATTAGTTAGAATCATTTTCCTAATTATAACAAATTGGATTTCCTAAATTCCCATCATAACTGATTCCTAAAATTAAGGAAGTCATTCCATTTCAATTAAAATTATTTTTAACTAATCCGTTTATTAGGTCAGATTATTTTTATTAATTATCAATTAAAATTAATTATTTATTCTTCTCCTTTCTTAGATAGTTTATTATAATTCCTATAGTGATTAGAATATTACGTAATATTTATTTTAAGGGATTAAATTTTTTTTGTAGTATAGAATATCACACTGATTATCTCTTAATTGATTCCTACAATTAAGGAATTAATCGAATTAGTTAAATTGTCATTTTAATTGAATAACAACTTAGGGATGTCAAATAATTCCTTTATATGTTTTCTAATATTAATTGATTGATTCATAAAATCAATCAACGCAAGATTAATGGTTATCTTTAAATATATACAATTATTAGATTAATTTTTGGAATCTCCCGTAATTATTATACAATTAGATTAGTTAGAATCATTTTCCTAATTATAACAAATTGGATTTCCTAAATTCCCATCATAAGTGATTCCTAAAATTAACGAAGCCATTCCATTTCAATTAAAATTATTTTTAACTAATCCGTTTTTTAGGTCGGATTATTTTTATTAATTATCAATTAAAATTAATTATTTATTCTTTTCCTTTCTTAGATAGTTTATTATAATAAAATTTATTTATTATGAAATTAATGTCTTTATTCTACAGTGATTAGAATATTACGTAATATTTATTTTAAGGGATTATAATTTTTTTGTAGTATAGATTATTACACTGATTATCTCTTAATTGATTCCTACAATTAAGGAATTAATCGGATTACTAAAATCGAATTACCCATGTGCGTTGCACATGCAATTATTCTCATGTAATAAATATTACGTAATATTATCAAATATAAATACTTATAAATATAAATATTACGTAATATTATAGTGATATTACCAATTATTTCTTTAATAAATATTACCAATTAGTTAATAAATATAACGTAATATTACTATATTTCTTTTAATATAAATACTCATCTCAAATTAATATTATGTATTAATTTATTTTCATATAATTCATCTCAAGAAGGGGAAGACCTTCTAAAAATCCAACTGTTACTAACAACGGTATTACTATTTACAGCATTAATATTGAGTTCAATTTTTATTTAAGTTATATAGTTGTTTCATCATATAATAGTAATCATATTTAATAAATTAAATATACCTGTTGTATTGTCTGTATCCTATTGTAGAGAGCAATGTTTCTCAGTTTTTGATAAATTAAATAGTCAAATACACACAACTCAATATAGAAATTAGAACTTTTATATACCATCAAAACCACTAATTAGCTGTAATAGTATTTTATAAAGAAAATATAAGTTTACTTCATAAGTTTCACAATGAATACAGTTAATTCTACAGATACAAATGGACATAAGTGCATCTTTTGTAGTTGATTTCTTATTTTAAATGACAATTTTATTGGTAATAATTGATAAATATAATATATAAAGTTAATATCCATTCGCTTTGACATATTACACAAATTACGAATAGTGATATTTATATATATTTATTTATTTAATGTAATTGTGCTTCAAAAAGAAGTTTACCAATATTTTTAAGGTAAACCTTAACTTCTTAAGTAATAGTGTAATACAATAAAGGTAAATATTTATAGATGATTATTAATATATATTATTCAATACTTATTTAACATATTCTTTGCATTACATATTACTCATACAATAATAGATAATATTATTTCTACTTAATAATATTTTGAATATTGTAACAGAAAATACTCCCAAACAAAATGTGGGAAGGCCATCTTTGAAGTCTGTTTTTGAAGATGGTAAATTTCGAAAGATTCATATTTTGCTAAAATATTATATTTTGAATTGATGATTAATTGATTTAACTAATATTTCTTTTTGTTTGTAAATATATTTGTGATATTAAAAAAGATCCACATCATCCACTCCAATTAGCAGTGGAATAATAACTGAAACAGTTCAGAAAGAAGCGACTGCATCACTTAGTAAGCCTTCACGTAAACGGTACACCAAGAAACCTAAGATTCCTGATGATGGTAATTCCTTCAAAAAAAAAATTATTTCTGTCAATACAATAAGATACTTTATTTAATTCAAATATAAATATTAGTTACACACACACATATAATTATAAAGTTTATTAATCCAATGACACATTCATTTCTCCAAATTTATTATCCAACAGTTTATTGGGATATTGGTGATCCTACTTTCATATGTGGACATTGTTCAGCATATTTTTGGTATGGAGAGAGATTGAAGCCAAGTGTTGAAACTACAAAATCAGAATATTCTACCTGTTGTGACAGGGAGAAGATCGTGTTGCCTCCTTTAAAGAAGTCACCACAAGTTTTGTATGATCTAATATTCGGTTTTAGCGATAAAAGTAGACATTACTTCGATGGGTGGAAAAATTGATTCGAGTATGAATACGGAAAATTCGCCACTGATATTCTGTATGCACGGTCAAAACTATCATCTAACAGGGAGTTTACTGCCAGAAGAAGGATCTACACCGAAGTTTGCACAACTTTATATATATGATACTGCAAACGAAGTTCGAAACCGAATCAATTCGGTTAGATATGATTTTTAATTTCAAGAATTATCATTGGTTATTCAAGTTAATAAATTATTTATTTACAGTGTTCGTGTTTTATAATTTACATTTATGCAGAAAAGGCAATGAAAATAGTTCTCTACATACTGAAATTGTTGTTGAACTCAAATCCATGTTAGATAGGTCAAATAATTTGGTTAAATCATTTAGAAACTTCAAGGACAAGTTCCCGAATATGGTGTGGTAGAAATGAAATTACGCCTTATTGGTAGAAGAGGCACTTATGCAAGAACGCACAATCTACCCGAAGTCGATGAACTTGCCATCTTAGTTGTTGGTGATTTTGAAAAGAATATGGGTGATAGGGATATCATTTTAGAAAAGAAATCCGGCAAATTAAAACGTATCAGTGAGTTACATCCGTCTTACATTGCTCTGCAGTATCCATTATTATTTCCTTACGGTGAAGATAATTATAGGCAAGATATACCTTTTGCTGATCATCGGAAACCGATAGGAAATGGGAGAAATTATGTGAGACAGAGGGAGTTCTTCTCGCACCGATTACATGAAAGGTTGATTGAGTCACCTACTATCCTCTCTTGCAAAAGACTTACACAATAGTTCATAGTTGATGGATATACCATGATTGAATCTGCTAGATTATGGTATGTTAGAACACATCAAGAAGACTTGCGGAGTGAGATGTATAATGGAATTTCTGATGCAGTAGTACGCGGTGAAACGAATGGTTGCAGCGTGGGTAACAGAGTTGTTCTGCCAGCGACATTTACCAGTGGTGCACGCTATATGATTCGAAATTACCAAGATGCTATGGCCGTTTGTCGATGGGCTGGATATCCGGATTTGTTCATAACATTCATGTGCAATCCAAAATGGCCAGAGATTGTACAGTTTATCGAGAGCAGGAATCTTATACCAGAAGATCGTCCTTATGTAGTTTCAAGAATATTCAAGATGAAGTTGGACGGCTTAATCAGGGATTTACGTGACAACCAAGTATTTGGAAATATAGTTTTCGGTGAGCATATCAAATTATATATGTTTAGTAAAATTATTTTTATTCAAAATAACCTCTATACATCATCGATTTATTATTTATTTGTGTGTTTTTCATTTTTTCACTTTTCATCTTATGTAGTCATTTATACCGTTGAGTTCCAGAAACGAGGACTTCCTCATGTCCACATTCTTCTATTTCTATCAAAAGATGATAAATACCCTAATGCAAGCAGTATCGACCGAATCATTTCAGTCAAAATTCCGGATGAAGAGGAAGATCCAACGTATTATGCAGCAGTTTCGGAGTTGATGATTCATGGTCCATGTGGGCATTTGAAAAGGTCTTCTCCTTGCATGGTGGATGAGAAATGCTCAAAATATTATCCAAAGAGGTTCGTTGACTCTACTACTGTTGACTATGATGGTTACCCAGTGTACAGACATAGAAATACTGGTCGGACGGTAATAAAAAATGGTATTCCTCTGGATAATAAGTGGGTTGTGCCATACAATCGTTATTTGTTGCTAAAGTATGGAGCACACATGAACGTTGAATGGTGTAATCAGTCTAGATCAATCAAATATTTGTTCAAATACGTGAACAAGGGAAATGATAGGGTCACGACAACATTTTACCAGAGTGGTAACAATGATGGGCAGAAGCCAGAAATTGATGAGGTCGACATGTATTACGATAGTCATTACATTTCTCCATGTGAAGCGTCTTGGAGAATCTTTGGGTATGAAATTCAGTATAAGAATCCTTCCGTCCTACGCTTGAGTCTTCATCTCCCAGGGGAGCAAAGAGTTTTGTATAATGATAATGACTCATTGGAAGATGTGATGAAACGTCATTAAGCACTTCATAAAATGTTTTTGGGTTGGTTTGAGGCTAACAAGAAATATCCTGAAACTCAAAATTTTTTGTATAGTGAGTTTCCTCAGCATTTGGTTTGGAACACAAAAAAAAAAGAGTGGACCCCTAGGAAATAAAGATTGCAAATTGCTCGGCTGTATTATGTTCCCCCAAGTTCCGGTGATAACTATTATGATAGGTGCCTCCTCAATGTTGTTCGAGGAGCACAATGTCACAATGACTTAAAAAAAAGTGAACGGGAAGCAACACGATACATATTGTGATGTGTGCTACTCAGTTGAGCTACTTGATGATGATAGGGAATATGTCGATGACATCGAAGAAGCAAGTTATTGGGGATCTGCACATTCTGTTAGGTCCTTATTCATGACATTGCTTGCGTCTAAATCTATATCTCGACCGGAAAAAGTGTGGGAGAATGTTGGAAATATTTATCAGATGATATTTTATACAAACAACAAAAGTTGAGAAATAACAAAGGTATTATTTATAAACTTCAATTATATCCATTTTTTATCGTGTTCTCTTAAGTATTTTTTCCACATAAATTAGTAAAAGTACAATTATTTTTAATTTTTTGTTTTGTACAGATTTGCAAATGAGCGATGCTGAAATCAAAACCTTGCTTTACTGGAAGTGGACAAGCTGTTGCAGGGCATAGGGAAGAGCTTAAAGGACTTTCCTCCAATGCCAATTACAACTGAGGTTGACTCTAATACTTATTTTAATAGATTTATTGCTGAAGAGTTGGACTATGACCGTGATTCCCTCATCGAAAAACACGCGAATTTATTAAAAATCTAAATAAAGATCAAAAACACGTGTATGACGAGGTCATGAAATCAGTTTCTTCAACAAAGGACGGCTTATTCTTTGTTTATGGATATGGAGGAACTGAAAAAACTTTTGTTTGGAGGACTCTTTCTGCAGCAGTGAGATCTAATGGTGGGATTATATTAATGTGGCATCTAGCGGGATAGCTTCTCTTCTTCTTCAAAATGGGAGAAACGGTCATTATAGGTTTAAAGTCCCATTCAATCTCCATGAAGAATCATCGTGTGGAATTTTCCAGGGGACCCCACTTGCGGAATTAATGGTGCGTGCACAACTGGTAATTTGGGATGAAGCTCCCATGATGAACATGCATTGTTTTGAAGCATTAGAAAAAACATTGAAAGATATTATGGGATTCAAGAATCCAAATGCTAGAAAGATTCCCTTCGGAGGTAAAACTGTTGTACTTGGTGGAGATTTTCGATAAATTCTTCCGGTGATTCCCAAGGGTACTAGACCAGACATAGTACATGCAACCATAAATTCCTCTCACTTATGGAGACATTGTAAGGTTCTGAGATTGACAAAGAATTAGGCTTAAAAATCTCAGCTCAGACCCTGATTCGAATGAATTGAACGAGTTTTCTTAATGGATAAATAGCATTGGAGATGGGACGGTTGGAGGATCAAATGATGGCATCGTTGAGATCGACATCCCAGAGGATTTATTGTTGTTAGATGAATGTGACCCTATTGCATCAATTGTGGCCAGCACTTATCCGCAATTCGGAACGAATGCAGAATGTTCTGTTTATTTGGAGGGCCGAGCTATTCTTGCACCAACACTTGATGTGGTCAATTTAATCAATGAGTATATGACTTCATTGAATGAAGGGGAGTGTAAGGTATATTTGAGCTCAGATAGTGCGTGCAAATCTGATGCAAATGTTGACATTTTGCAAGACGACCATTCAACCGAGTTTTTGAACACAATCAAGTGTTCTGGGTTGCCGAATCATGAGATACGATTAAAGGTTGGTACTCCAATCATGTTGTTGAGAAATATTGATAATTCACTTGGTTTGTGCAATGGAACTAAATTGGTAGTTACGAAATTGGGTGATCATGTTTTGGAGGCAACGATTCTCTAAGGAAGTAACGCGGGTGAATTAGTACTCATCCCGCGAATGACCGTAACACCATCGGATCCAAGATTGTCGTTTAAGTTTCAACGAAGGCAATTTTTGGTTATTCTTTCGTATGCAATGACAATTAATAAAAGTCAAGGCCAATCCCTATCCCACGTTGGACTTTTCTTGAAAAAGCCTGTTTTCAGTCATGGTCAAATGTATGTTGCGATATCAAGGGTCACCAATCGAAAAGGTTTAAAAATCTTGATTTGCGATGTTGAAAATAAACGTAGGAAAAAACTACGAATAAACTACGAATGTTGTGTACAAGGAAGTATTTCATAATTTGTAAATTATAAGATTTTGATTAATAATAGTTTTGCGAAGCATGTTCTGTATAATATTTAATTCTTCAATTTCTTACATTTATTATTTTAATCTTTATCTTATTCTGCTTTTGTTTAAATTATTATAACCACTTATTTATTATATTATCAATATTAAAATAATATTAAATATTTGACAAATTAAACCTTAAAGTTTTTCCCCCGTGCAACGCACGAGTGTAATACTAGTATATATATATATTATACAGTCTTAATCAATTAATAATATTTATAGTTAATTTATTATCCCTCTTTACTTATAATTATATTATTATCATAAATTTGTTCATTTTCCTTAAAAAGAGTAGGGGTATTAATGAAGAAAATATGGGTAAAAATTTTTAAAACGGTAATTAATTTAAAATAAAATTTAGTCTATAAAATGATATTTAAAAGAAATTGAATGGAGTAAGAATATCTTATTTTTTCCACGCACTTTAACATCTTACCACCACTAGCTTGTACCTCAAATACTAACCCTTATATATTACGTGGGCAATATGGTCCATTAGCCACCTATGTTCGTCTAATCCTTCTTATAAAATTGGTTTTTCTACATGACAATTTTCAAAAGGCAAATACTTGGGTGAGACCGGTCTCATAGAATGAGACCACTTTTTACCATGTCCATTTTCGTGACCCCCTTGCCCATGGCCCGTTACATCCGCCCACTATCCAACCCAATATATTCCCACCCAACCCGTTAATAAAAGAAATTCAGTCACCCCGATCCCTAATTTTTCCATCTTCCTCAATTTTCTGAAATCTGCCGAATCCTCACCTTTCTTCGATCATCAACGGTGGATGGAAAAACGGTGACAAGCAATCAGACAGGCATGGCGGCAGTAACTGGTGACGGCATGCAGCGGTGGCAGGCGAAGTGACTTGGCTTCTGATTTGAAGGCGACGCTGGAATCGACGACCGAAAATGGCGTACCGGTGAGAAAAACGATGTCTATTAGAGAGAAAAGGTCAGTGGATGTGTTAGTTTTGCGATCTCCGGCAGCCGTGATTGGGAAAATTTTTGTGGCTACGGAGGTTCGGGTTTCGACCAAGATGGTGACCTGAAATCAGCGGTCGAGTTTCGATGACTGGTGTATTGTGTCCTGTCCCACCTCCAAATTTCTGGTCAAGACGTCAAGAAACATTTTGGCCACATGCATCTTCATGCTATCACTCACCCCAGTCACCAATCACCAATATGACACAATTCATCGCCAGTGTGTTTGTCTGACCAATCCAACACCCACATGTTCTAGTTGTTGTTGCCGCCATCTCAAGACCTCAAATAAGGGTAATTCTTTACTTCCATTTCTCGTTTGTTAGTTATTGTTTGGCGATTGAACAGAGTATTGGCTAAAACGCATAGTAAGGAGTCATGAATATCTTTTGCATTCATAACCATAACATTGCCCTTCTGTTGTTCGATGAAATGCCCATGTTAAATTTAAGTACTTTTTTTTTCGCTTTTAAAACTCGGTCTTACGGTACAACTAGTATGATAAGAAATGCATTTAAACGCCCAAGAGCCAGATATCAGGTGATCTGGATTTAAAAGATACAATGAAACTCCAAGAGCTAGATAGACAAACAACTTTTTCTGTATTGTACGACGGGGGTGGTGGTGGCGGAGATGGTGGCTGCCGGTTTGAGAAAATTTGTTAGTCAGAGTCAGTTGTTTAAATTTATGGAGACCTGAACTGAAGAGGCTTTTATTTTTATTTTCGTATTTTATCTTGATCTACTGACGCATTAGTTTTTGGGATAGATTTTGAACTAAACCTTGATATATTGATGTTCAAATTACAAATAAAAGCTCAATTTGTTTGAATTGAGATTTTGTCAGTTTCCACACCTTCGATTATGCCCGGTATTTCTTGTCTTGCTGTAGCCGAATGCTCGGGTTGGATTATCAATCCAAGAGAGGGTTCATAAGATTGGACTATTATGGACGCACCGTTGATTGGTTGCAATGTGGCTGCGGGTTTAAATTGGGAGTCGATGTTGGTTTGGGTGACTGGAAATGGCGTTGGTTTCGTTCGAGTATTATTTTGATGGTAGTGGTGGGGTTTATGGCGTAGCTGATTTTTGTTGTTTCGTAGTTGATTTTCATATGGTGCATTTTTATTGATTGCTTAATCTGGAAATATTTTGGTAGGACTGGTTTTTTTTTTAACAGATAGCAATTTATAGTGCAGCAACCTTTTTGTACAGGTTAGGTTGAAGTGGACTTCTAGTGCAACAACTTTCAAGAATTCTGCATTTTTTTTGGTGTCGGGTCCACCCAGCATTTTCTTGCACTTTCAGAAGATAGTCTTTTGAATTTCAAAATTGAGATCATTTGCTCGCGCGCGGGTTTGGTAATTTATTTATTGCCTGGCGAGATGGTTCTTCTACATCAAAAGATTCCAGCTTTTCCAGTTTCGGTCCTTGCAGGTGTCGTCCTGCAGTYGTGTACCATTTTTTGTACRAAAGAGGGTTCATGTCAAGGTAAAAGGTTATTATACTATTTAGTTTTGCAGGAGGGTAAAAAACTGCATCCTAAGGTTTGTGATGCATCGTAGTATATAAGGTCGTAGTATATAAGGTGGTTGATGGATGTATTTTGTATTTTCTATTTTGGAGGGTTGGGCCCTGAAATTTTTGTGTTTGGAAGTTGTGTGCTACATTATTTTTTTTCTTGCATGGTTGGATTTTGTGCGGAATGTAAAACTGAGTCTATTCTTTTAATTTTGTGGCATTATCAAATTAGAGGGTTTTATCGTTTATTCACTTGTTTTGGCAGATTTCTATATAATAAAAAATTAACGGTCTAAATAATAAATGTTTTGGTCAAGCTTAGGCTTCTTTTGCAATCTAGCTAAATCCCGTCTAAATAAATTTGTATCAAACTAGCATGAACTTGTACATGTATGAATTGGAAAATAGAGTTTCGAATTTCCCTTGCATTTATAGAAATATTACAATTATTTGAGTATCACAAAATATTGTTAAAGTGTCACAAAATATTGTTAAAGTATCACAAAAGATTGTTAAACTATCACAAGTTTTTTATACCTGTTTTTGATTAAAGTATAGTTAAGTAATATTTTTTAACTCAAGTTGTTTAAGCATCACAAAATATTATTAAAGTATTACAAGTTTTTTATACATATTCTTACACTAAAACATAGTTAAGTAACATTTTTAACTCAAATTATTTGAGTATAACAAAACATTATTAGTATCACAAAACATTGTTAAAGTATCACAAAAGATTATTAAAATACCACAAGTCTTTTATACCTATTTTTAATTAAAGTATAATTAAGTAATATTTTTAACTCAAGTTATTCAAGTATCACAAAATATTGTTAAAGTATTACAAAAGATTGTTAAAGTATCACAAGTTTTTTATACATATTTTTATAATAAAGCATAATTAATTAACGTTTTTAACTCAAGTTATTTGAGTATCACAAAATATTGTTAAAGTATCACAAAAAGTATCACAAGTTTTTTATACATATTTTTATAATAAAGCATAATTAATTAACGTTTTTAACTCAAGTTATTTGAGTATCATAAAATATTGTTAAAGTATCACAAAAGATTGCTAAGGTATCACAAAATATTGTTAAAACATCACTAGTTTTTTATACCTATTTTTAATTAAAGTATAGTTAAGTAATATTTTTAACTCAAGTTGTTCAATTATCACAAAACATTGTCAAAGTATTACAAAATATTGTTAAAGTATCACAAGTTTTTTATACATATTTTTACAATAAAATATAGTTAGGTATAATTTTTAACTCAAATTATTTGAGTATCACAAAACATTGTTAAAGTATCACAAAATATTGTTAAAGTATCACAAAAGATTGTTAAAATATCACAAGTTTTTTTATAACTATTCTTGATTAAAGTATAGTTAAGTAATATTTTTAACTCAAATTGTTTAAGTATCACAAAATATTATTAAATTATTACAAGTTTTTTATACATATTCTTACAATAAAACATAGTTAAGTAACATTTTTAACTCAAATTATTTGAGTATCACAGAACATTGTTAAAGTATCATATTCGTCTTATTATTGCGCATCAACCTGCAAATTTTTAAATTTTTTTCGATTTTTTTTTACTATTTTTCCGGCCAGTTTGAAAAATTGAAAAAATTCACCAAATATTCCAGAAAAATTAAAAAAATTCACCAATGATACTTTAACAATGTTTTGTGATACTCAAATAATTTGAGTTAAAAATGTTACTTAACTATGTTTTATTGTAAGAATATGTATAAAAAACTTGTAATAATTTAATAATATTTTGTGATACTTAAACAATTTGAGTTAAAAAATATTACTTAACTATACTTTAATCAAAGAATAGGTATAAAAAACTTGTGATATTTTAACAATCTTTTGTGATACTTTAACAATATTTTGTGATACTTTAACAATGTTTTGTGATACTCAAATAATTTGAGTTAAAAATTATACCTAACTATATTTTATTGTAAAAATATGTATAAAAAACTTGTGATACTTTAACAATATTTTGTAATACTTTGACAATGTTTTGTGATAATTGAACAACTTGAGTTAAAAATATTACTTAACTATACTTTAATTAAAAATAGGTATAAAAAACTAGTGATGTTTTAACAATATTTTTGTGATACCTTAGCAATCTTTTGTGATACTTTAACAATATTTTTGTGATACTCAAATAACTTGAGTTAAAAACGTTAATGAAATTATGGCTTTATTATAAAAATATGTATAAAAAACTTGTGATACTTTAACAATCTTTTGTAATACTTTAACAATATTTTGTGATACTTGAATAACTTGAGTTAAAAATATTACTTAATTATACTTTAATTAAAAATAGGTATAAAAGACTTGTGGTATTTTAATAATCTTTTGTGATACTTTAACAATGTTTTGTGATACTAATAATGTTTTGTTATACTCAAATAATTTGAGTTAAAAATGTTACTTAACTATGTTTTAGTGTAAGAATATGTATAAAAAACTTGTAATACTTTAATAATATTTTGTGATGCTTAAACAACTTGAGTTAAAAAATATTACTTAACTATACTTTAATCAAAAACAGGTATAAAAAACTTGTGATAGTTTAACAATCTTTTGTGATACTTTAACAATATTTTGTGACACTTTAACAATATTTTGTGATACTCAAATAATTGTAATATTTCTATAAATGCAAGGGAAATTCGAAACTCTATTTTCCAATTCATACATGTACAAGTTCATGCTAGTTTGATACAAATTTATTTAGACGGGATTTAGCTAGATTGCAAAAGAAGCCTAAGCTTGACCAAAACATTTATTATTTAGACCGTTAATTTTTTATTATATAGAAATCTGCCAAAAACAAGTGAATAAACGATAAAACCCTCTAATTTGATAATGCCACAAAATTAAAAGAATAGACTCAGTTTTACATTCCGCACAAAATCCAACCATGCAAGAAAAAAAATAATGTAGCACACAACTTCCAAACACAAAAATTTCAGGGCCCAACCCTCCAAAATAGAAAATACAAAATACATCCATCAACCACCTTATATACTACGACCTTATATACTACGATGCATCACAAACCTTAGGATGCAGTTTTTTACCCTCCTGCAAAACTAAATAGTATAATAACCTTTTACCTTGACATGAACCCTCTTTTGTACAAAAAATGGTACACAACTGCAGGACGACACCTGCAAGGACCGAAACTGGAAAAGCTGGAATCTTTTGATGTAGAAGAACCATCTCGCCAGGCAATAAATAAATTACCAAACCCGCGGCGCGAGCAAATGATCTCAATTTTGAAATTCAAAAGACTATCTTCTGAAAGTGCAAGAAAATGCTGGGTGGACCCGACACCAAAAAAAATGCAGAATTCTTGAAAGTTGTTGCCACTAGAAGTCCACTTCAACCTAACCTGTACAAAAAGGTTGCTGCACTATAAATTGCTATCTGTTAAAAAAAAAACCAGTCCTACCAAAATATTTCCAGATTAAGCAATCAATAAAAATGCACCATATGAAAATCAACTACGAAACAACAAAAATCAGCTACGCCATAAACCCCACCACTACCATCAAAATAATACTCGAACGAAAACCAACGCCATTTCCAGTCACCCAAACCAACATCGACTCCCAATTTAAACCCGCCAGCCACATTGCAACCAATCAACGGTGCGTCCATAATAGTCCAATCTTATGAACCCTCTCTTGGATTGATAATCCAACCCGAGCATTCGGCTACAGCAAGACAAGAAATGCCGGGCATAATCGAAGGTGTGGAAACTGACAAAATCTCAATTCAAACAAATTGAGCTTTTATTTGTAATTTGAACATCAATATATCAAGGTTTAGTTCAAAATCTATCCCAAAAACTAATGCGGCAGTAGATCAAGATAAAATACGAAAATAAAAATAAAAGCCTCTTCAGTTTCAGGTCTCCATAAATTTAAACAACTGACTCTGACTAACAAATTTTCTCAAACCGGCAGCCACCATCTCCGCCACCACCACCCCCGTCATACAATACAGAAAAAGCTGGTTGTCTATCTAGCTCTTGGAGTTTCATGGTATCTTTTAAATCCAGATCACCTGATATCTGGCTCTTGGGCGTTTAAATGCATTTCTTATCATACTAGTTGTACCGTAAGACCGAGTTTTAAAAGCAAAGCAACAAAAAAAAAGTACTTAAATTTAACATGGGCATTTCATCGAACAACAGAAGGGGCAATGTTATGGTTATGAATGCAAAAGATATTCATGACTCCTTACTATGCGTTTTAGCCAATACTCTGTTCAATCGCCAAACAATAACTAACCAAACGAGAAATGGAAGTAAAGAATTACCCTTATTTGAGGTCTTGAGATGGCGGCAACAACAACTAGAACATGTGGGTGTTGGATTGGTCAGACAAAACACACTGGCGATGAATTGTGTCATATTGGTTGACTGGTGACTGGGGTGAGTGATAGCATGAAGATGCATGTGGCCCAAAATGTTTCTTGACGTCTTGACCAGAAATTTGGAGGTGGGACAGGACACAATACACCAGTCATCGAAACTCGACCGCTGATTTCAGGTCACCATCTTGGTCGAAACCCGAACCTCCGTAGCCACAAAAATTTTCCCAATCACGGCTGCCGG